>CM021102.1:496806301-496960832 GCA_007115665.2 Sequoiadendron giganteum | reverse complement strand
GAGTCATGCAAAAAAATTGTGTAAACCTGATAGTGTTTTAATTATTTATTTTCTCTTCATTCTAATTTTCTTGGTGGCTGCAACTTTGCGCTCTAGACTTTAGCAAGTTTGGAAGGTGAAGGGAGGGCTTGATACTATTGGATAAATGCTTTTTTTTCTTATTTTGTTTTATTTTGAGACTTTAGGTATACATTTTAAATGACAACCCTTATCCTTGTAGGTTCAAACCTCTAGAAGGCAACGACAAAAGGTAGGGGGTAGAGTGTTTCAGATAGATTCCTTTTTTTATTTGCTTTGACTAATGTTTGTAGATCTAATGCTACTAGCATGGATTTTTTAAGAGAAGGTGACCTCCGTTTGGAGGTCGTGGCCTCCCCAAGGAGCCACAACCATTCTAATGGTCTTGCAAGTTTTTTGTTTGTTTGTGATCTTTATTATTTTGTCAACATTAAATCCTACTTCTATTCGTAATTTTTAGTTGTAAAAATGATGCACAAATCATTATTTGACCATTTATTAGCAGGTTTAAAACACATACAGGTTTGGAGATTATCCTACTAAGGATGCAATAAAACATATTCCCTACATTTCTATTGCATGTTCTATTTGTGCAAGGCTATTACTCCTGCAGATGAATAGAATCTAGTTTATCGTATAGGAGGGCATAGGTGTTGTGAACCTTAACTTTAATCTTATTTTTTATATAGAATGATAGAAGCTAAGCAATCGATTTATCTGCCCACAATGTTACTTTTGAAGGACAAGTATACTATACACATATTATCAACTATATTATAAAGACTACACAAAGAATAAATATAACATCTAGAAGATTTTAGATCTATGAAGATTATCTATTCTTTGGATACCCTTATTTCTTACATACATAAATCTAATTTTAAATTAGAAGGAAGTAAAATAAAGGACAAGCACAAGCACACTCATTTCTGCCCTTTTGTTTCATAACATTTTCACATGAGGATCTTTTTTTTCTTTGTTGATTTAATATGCAACATTATTTGAAACTAGATCAAGAAAATATTGAGCTCACAATTTTTCACATCTTTATTTATAAAAGCTATACTGTAAGAAGATATTTTGGAATAAAAGATTAACCCTTTTATTTTCGACCTCTAACTTTAGTATATCTCATTTCACCATTCATTTTAGTTTGACGGTTTTGTTTTTAATAAGGAACAACTAAATAAAATAGATAATTATATATACATAACTATCTGCAATAAAGTTCAATCAACCATATCTAAATCTGCCATAGACCTCACATAACCTTTACAACAATCCTTTTTTTGTTCACAACAAGTAGGTTTCACTTCAAGTTTGCTTGCTCTATTTACATAAATCTCATTTTCATATTTCAGTTACAAACATAAAAAATTTACAGCAGTCCTTTAGGACTATTACATTGACCCATAAGGAAAAACTCACTTGAAAGTTACAATACAAGTCTCCTTCCTTTCCTTACACAAGGTGACACATAGATGCTCCAAAAACAATAGATTTTAGGAGACTTGCAAGACTACTCAAGGTATATATTTTTCTTCCATGGCCAATAGGGTGTGTTCATCTCCCAACCTTGGGTTGGAAAAAAAAACACCCCCAAACTAGGAGGTAACCAAGTATTAGGCACACACAACAATAGGATAAACAAGCCATTCCAAACAACAACACACAACAAGATACTCCCACCCAAGATTGCACATTTACATAAAGATTCTACAAGAATCTAAAAATAGGGATAGACGTGGACTACACTACCATATGGGGAGACTAATGCACAATAATAATAAACAACATATCACTTTCTTTTTCTTACTTCTCAACAACTCCATTCACCAATACTTCACATACAACACACCATCCATACTACCCATCTCCATACCATAATATACACTTGGGTACTCATACCCTTTTTGAGCCTCTCATTCTCAAAGGAGGAATTAGCTACCCACAGAGGTTCCTACTACTTCATATTCCATACAAAGGATGTTCTTCCCAAATTGGATGAGCCTATCCTCATACAACCCCAACCCAACACACACATAAATGCAGGAACACATAAAACATACAAAACATTCATCATCAACAATCTTTTCATATTTTCATACAAAAGATAAGAACATACACATAGGTAGAATGAGTCCTTACCTCAAATCCAAGATCAAATGGAGAAGGTTTAATGATGAGCTCCAATCCTTCTTCTTCCAATCCAAAACTTCCCTTTCAAATCAAATCCAAAAAATAATTTCCAATAAAAGAACCCTTCCTTTGGCTTTCTAGACGATTGAAATAGGATTCAAGGATTGGAATCCCTTGGATGAGAGAGTCACACATATCACTCTCTCATAACCCCTATGGACACATCTCCCCACAAGTTTTCACACATGTATGAGAAATCTTGGGGAAGTGAAAGGACAAAGAGTTTTCAACACTCAACAAGTGCTCTCAAATCTCATTAATGAGATTTTGGAACCAGTACTCCAACCCTTTCCCCAAATTCATCTCCCTTCTTAATGGCTAATTAAGAAGGGTCATAACTTAAAAAATCCCAAAGATATTGGCTTGATTTGACCCCTAACCCATAGGTAACCATCCTAGGGGTTGAATAAGGGTCAATTAATCTAATTTTAAAACTTGAACAACCCTTTTAAACCCACTAAAAATTAAATTACAAAATAATAAAAGTAATTCAAATATCCCAAAACTCCCCATCAAAAGTCTAATTGGTTTTTAAAACATAATCACAAGATTAACATTAAATCATTTAATCACAAAATAAAATACAACACAAATGAGACTATGGTCCCTCCAAATGGACCATATTCATTTTTACATGGCTATCATAATAGGGTACCCTTTCACCTCCAATCCCATTGGCCATGTGCATGTACCTGCACACTAAAATCCACATGTCAATATATCTAATGCATTGATAATCAATAATTAAATCAACAATTTTGTACATATAATTAACACAATCAATCCTGAAATCAATAAATTTGAAATATCAATAACCATAGTTATTCATTCTCTAGTAATTAACATATTCTATCAATTCATGACTAGTTATGGCATTGTTATAAAGAAATCATATCATCACCTAATTCAAATTTAGCATCTTATCAATTCCATATAAAACAAACTTATCCATTCTTACTATGATAACCAAATCAATATAAGCATATCAAATAAAGAAAGCATAACATGCATACAATCATTATAATTATCATCCAAAATAGTATAAACCACATAGTGTATCAACATGTTTGAATCAAAAGACAATCAAATGGGGTGTATCAAATAGTAGGTCTCACATCCTCCTCCTCTAGGAATTACCTTCCTCTTGGAATTCATCGAAGAGGTGAGGATATAGGACCCTCAAATGTGATGAATCCTCCCAAGTAGCTTTTATCTCATCATAGTGATCCCACTAGACTCTAACCTAGTCCAACTCTTGGCCTCAAAGAGCCAAAATTCGGATGGGATCAAAAGCTAATTGGTCATCGAAATCCACTTACAAAGCACCCAATCAAACACATGAAAAGCATCATACACATAACATCACAAAATTGATACATGAAACACATCATAGATTCGTGACAGGCTAGGTTGCAAGAATAGACAATAAGCTACGGGACCTATCTGCTCTAAGACCTCAAATGGACCTTAAAATTTTGGTGAAAGCTTAGAGCCCTTTCCATAACAGATTGGACTCCTATGTGGTCACACTCTCAAAAATACTTGGTCACCCATTGAGAAGCTGTGATCAATCCTCTTAGCATCGATGTATACTTCTTCTAACAATCTTGTGCCTCTTGTAGATGTTGTCTAATCAATACAACATGTTTCTTCATATCTTGTACCATCTATGGACTAATAGCTAAGTTCTATCCTCTATCTAATCCCAACTCAAAGGAGTCCTACACGGTCTTCCATACAATTCTTAAAATGGTGGCATGCTTAAGGAACTATGATTCCCATTATTGTAGGAAAAATCGACCAAATACAAATACTTCTCCCAATGAGACTGATGATACATCACATACATACATAGCATATCCTCTAAGACCTGATTCACCCTCTTTGTCTACCCATCTATCTTGAGATGGTAAGCTGAACTAAAGTTGAGATGAGTGCTCAATACCTATTGAAATAAAGTCTAGAATGTTGATGTGAAGAGTAAATCCCTATCTAATATAATCCCATGGGGAACTCCATGTAATCTAACAATTTCATATGGGAAGACCCTCACAACAACTGGAGTTGTATATTTCGTATGCACATATGAGAAATGGGATACTTTCATCAACTTATCAATAGTCACCATGATGACATTATGGTGACATGAGGATAAAGGTAGACCAACAATGAAATCTATCAAAATGGTGTCCCATTTCCACTCAAGAATATCATGCGGGTAAGGAAATCTCACTAGATTTTGGTTCTCTACCTTGACTCTCTGACACTCAAGTAATCGAGTCACAAAATTTGTAATGTATCGCCGCATCCCTACCTAATGATATAATTGTCTCAAATCAGCATGCATCTTCTTCACCCTTGGATGTGTTGTGTAAGGTGCCCTATTTTCCTATAATAGTATATATGTGTGAAGGTTTCCCACACTAGGCACATAGATATTCCCTCTATGACATAGTAAGCCATCAGTCTCTAAAGTATATCCTGTAAACTTTCCCTTAAGGGTCCTCTGTGATTGAATCTCCTATTGAACCAACATATACCACTCATCCTCTGGAAGGTGCTATAAAATTTGACTCCTCAAATCAATTCTCGATGTCATGGATGATAGCCCATGATGCCTCCTACTTAGTGCATCCATAGCCACATTCTCCTTCCCTTTGATGTAATGTGCATCAAATTCATACTCACATAAGAACTCCATCCAATGCCTTTGATGAGCGTTTAGATTCAATTGCATGAATATGTACTGAAGGATCTAGTGATCTGAATGCTACTCAAAATGATGACCCAAAAGGAAGTTCCTCCAACAAACTAGAGCATGAACTACCGTTGCTAACTCCAAGTTATGAGAAGGGTAGTTTAATTCATGGGTCTTGAGTTTCCATGACTCATACATGATCATTCTACCCCCTCCATAAGTGACACCTAAGCCATTATTAATAGGTGCATTTGTGTAAACCATGAAATCCGCTAATGGATTTGGAACTACTAAGATAGGAGTGCTAGTGAGACACTCAAAATTATTCCCTTTCCATTTAAGGGAAGTGATATGATGTGAAATCCTAGAGAAACCCTTTACAAAATGATGGTAATGACTTGCCAAACACATGAAACTTCTGACCTCTATCACTATAGTAGGTGCTAGCCAATCCATGATAAATCTAATCTTCAATGGATCTATGGAGATACTATTTCCATATATGATGCGACCAAGATAGTGAACCTCTGGATAGAATAAGGCACACTTCAATAAGTTTCCATATAACTGATGCTCCCTCAAACACTATAACACCTGTGGCAAGTGACCTTGATGCTCCTCCTCAATATGTGAATAAATAAAAATGTCATCAAGGAACACAATCACAAATTGATCCAAGAATATATGAAATACTCCATTCATGATACTCATGAACAGTGTAGGAACATTTGTCAACCCAAATGGTACCATTGTAAACTCATAGTAGCCATACCTAGTCCTGAAAGTGGACTTATGAATATACACTTCTGTAATTCTTAACTGATGATATCTAGACTTAAGGTCAATCTAAAAGAACACTTTGGATCCCTACATCCGATCAAACAAATCATCAATCCACAAGAGTGGGTAACGATTCTTGATCATCGCCTTATTCAACTATCTATAGTCTATGCAAATATAATGGACCTATCCTTCTTAACGAAGATGATGGGAGCACCCTAAGGAAAGACACTCTAACATATATGACCCTTTACTAGAAACTGCTCCAGCTATATCTTGAGCTCAATAATCTCATGTGTAGTCATCCTATAAGGTGCCCTCGATATCAGCTCAACCCCTGGCACGAAGTCTAAATGAAAATCAATCTCACGATAGGGTGGCATACCTAAAAAATCAAAAGAAAAAACATTGGAAAACTCCCTAAGAATGGGATGGTCATCCAAAGATATTTTTTTCATCTCCTCATCCATATCTTTGAGAGTGATAGCAAACAAATAACATCCCTTTCACAGATACCAATTTAATTGCATAGCGAATATTGTACAAAGGGAAATAGGCCTCTGAACCACTGTGATTACCATTGTTGTACCATGGTCATCCACACACTCAACTACCTTCCAACGATAGTCTACCTTAGTCTAATGTGCATCAAGCCAATCCATGCCCAAAACCACTCCATAGGAGCCTAATGGTGTGACACGAAGGTCAAATGAAATAGTCAAGCCTCAAAATCGAAGCGAACAATCACAAACTAAAAAATCTACTAAAACCTTAACCCCTCAGGCTAGCTCTACCTCCCACCTATTATCCTACCTAGATGCCACTAGCCTGCTACACTCCACTATAGAAGGGGCTATAAAGGAATTATATGCCCCAAAATCAAATAAAATAGTAATATGAGTATCTCCTATCATACCCGAGGTCTCAATACCATGGCCTGATGCTCAGATTGGTGGTTCTTGACCACCGCTTAAACTTGGTGGGACTTTCCCACATCTCCCACCATCTTCTTAGAGCCTGTTATGTGATGTCCTCTAATTGTAGGTCCTCGAGGGAAATCCCTAGCTAGGTGTCCCATTGCTCCACATTCATAACAAGGACCCCTAGTGTAAACCTGAGCTGATTGTGTCCTGGTGAAATGCTATCCCCCAGTCCTACAACTAGACAATTATGAATGTGATAGTGTATCACCCTATAATTGAGGGCATTGATCCTTGTGAGGACTCTATGGTCACCATGGAATCCCTATTATGGCCTCGACCTTTGGTTGTGTTGTTGCTTCTATGGAAAGCTAGACTCTCCTCTTCTATGAAGGCCTTTTCCACAACAGCCTAAAGGTTCTATGGATCAACCATATGTATGGGTCTTGATATGCCTGCATTTAATCCCCTAATAAAATGGTCGACGAGAAGATTCTCATCTTGAAGGTAGTCCACATATTGTAGTAGCTCTAGAAATTGACTCTCATACTATGCTATCATCAATCCTCTCTATTGAAGGTTGTGGAACTCATCAATATGACACTGCCTGAAACTGCTCTAAGAATGTATCCCATATGAGAGTGTCAATAGATAAGTGGTGCTTAGGCTCCTCTTGGTTCCACCAAGTAGAGGATACCTGTAAGAAAAAGTACTACACAACATGATTTTACATTACTTTCATACACATGCAATCCAAGGAACCTATCAAGATTGAGAAGCTATAAATCAACCTCTACTCCATTTGTGGATCCCTCAAAATTAGGTGGCTTAAGTTGTAGCAGCTCCTGAACAAGATCTCTTGGATCCTGGTATGCTCTATCCTCGATTGCTACCTCAAGATAGAGTACATGTGGTGGAGGATCTAAGTGGACTAATCTGCTCTCCACCTCCTCATCATACTCATCAGGAATGTGAGGTAGACTCCTACTGCACTCTCTATGCTCTAACCCATGTGCCTCAGTCGAGTGATGTGTCTTCTCGATCTAGGGTCATACTTTTCCACTGGTAGATGAGCGCATATAACCCCAATAAAATCCTTTAGTGCATGGAGGATCTGAGAATTGAGGTTGTACAATGGATCATGATATGATGCCTCTGAAATGTGGCAGGGTGTTGGTGGTGCCTCTACATTGCATCTACGATCGCGTCCACGACTCTGCCCTCAAATTTTTCACAACCTAGGGAGTATCCTACATGATAACACCATAGGGATTATTAATATATGGTAAACATATATGCCCATAGTTCCTAGTGTTGGAATTTGGCTCTGATACCAAATGTTATACCCTAAATTTTGCATGAAGGCCAAAACACAACCATCAATTTTTTTTATAGCAAAGCTACAAAAGTGCTAACTAAAACACTAATAATTAATAACTGTGCACAAGCATGGTTGTATACTACATGCATTAAGGAACGTTGCTCGTGCAACATTGCCATTGATATGCCATTCGAGGGCAGGGAGTGAGGAAGGAAACAAATACGGGTGCATGGAGTCCATCACACACACCCTTAAACAAACACAAGGTTGGCTCTAAGATCTAAGGTTACAAGGTTCCAATATTTGATTAACAGTTTTACAATTGAGTCGATAAAAGTTTACTTGATATTTAAATTCATGCCACAAGGATTAGGGTTGGTTTCAATATTATTCCTAAGTTGACACATTAATATTATCATAATTCAGCATTAGATAATTTAATGTTGGATCATAGTGATATTATATTATTAACCTAATGTTAAATTTAGGTTAACCTTAATAATATGACTATTATATCTAGATTATAATGTCAACTGAATTAATAATATTATTATTATTGATATTTTAACCTTAATATTATTATGAGTTTGTATTAATATAAGCTATAATAATTAACTTTATTAATATTAGTTTTCATTAAAAACTACTATTAATACTATTTATATAATTGAAATGAATATTAAACCCCAATAACACCAACCCTAAATACTTCTTAATTTTAACGTTAGCACATAGATGCCTCCATTTCAAATTTCTACCCCTTTATCTTTTAACCTAAAAATAAAGTAATATTATCTTATATTAAAACACTATCCAATATATAAACTTTTGACTTGCTTAGCAAATCTAATAGTTCCATTTTTCTATATTGGTTGATATGGATTTAATATATTTCACCATTTGACTATAATAGTCACTATGAGACTAATGCCTAGATAGTGCGACTGCCACGATTGTACTAATCAAAGGAGTTTCCCGAAGTATTCTGACCACTAAAGAAAACTTTGATAGAACTTGAGCGGCAATATCTTACTCGTCAACCTAGCTTGGAGAATATTACATATTTTGACTGCAATTAGTGATTACGATGCTAATCAATAGCATACTTTTATTTCTAACCTGGCACTACTAATAATGATTTCATTATGAGGTAATTACGTAGGAAAAATTCCTGTCGATAGCAACAATAAATTTACTGAAGACACAAACTATCAAATTACAATCAAACTAGCAAATCATTGGATCGACCAAGAAAATTTGAGGACCCAAGCATCAAAACATTGGGAAGTTAAAGTGTTTCCAACTACCATTATTAATTCTAATGAAACCGGTATAAGGTTAGAAGATAAAAGTTTGAAATTGATGTTAATCAAAACTTCCTTTCCCATGCCATTGATTCGGTTGTTAAGAGTATCATGCCATAACTCCCAAAATTGCATATCGATCCCGTGAATAAAGGTTTAGGCTGATAAAACTAACCAATGATTAATATCTAACATCTGAATTTCTTAGAAAGCTAGGGGAGTTAATTTTCCTACCCATTATTATTACTATCATTATTAACATTCTTTTGTGTAAGCTTATTGGAAATACTATTAAATTAGCATGATATTTCAATGCATCTTTTAACCTATGAGTTCATTAAATTTAGTCACCACCCAAGGAAAATCAATGGAATTTATTATTCACAACCATTACACATTACTTAGGCATTACATTATCATAAGGAATGGGATTATTTCTGACTATACATACATAGTACTTAATGTTGGTTGGCATCTATTTTAAAAATTTACATGGGCGCCAAACTACCCATGAGCCATGCAAAAAGAAATCATAACCCTGACAAGGTTTTAATTATCTATCTACTCGTTATTCTAATCCTCCAAGTGGCTACAACTTTGTGCTCCAGACTTCAGTAGGTTTGGAAGGCAAAGGGAGGGCTTGATACTGTTGGATGAATGTTTGTTTTGCTTGTTTTGTTTTATTTTGAGACTTCAGGTATATGTTTTAAATGACAACCCTTACTTAATCATTGTAGGTTCAAACCTCTAGAAGGAAACGACATAAGGTATGGAGTAGGGCATTTCAGATAGATTCCTCTTTTTTTATTCACTTTGACTAATGTTTGCAGATCTAATGTTGTTGGTGTGGAGTTTTTAAGAGAAGGTGACCTCCATTTGGAGGTTACAGCCTCCACAGGGAACACTTCCACTCTAATGGGCTCACCCAAATTTTTTTGTTTGTGATCTTTATTATTTTGTTAGCATTCAATCCTACTTTTTTTCACAATTTTCAGTTGTAACAATGGTGCGCTAATCATGATTTAACCATTTACTAGAAAGTTTAAAACATGAATAGGTTTGGAGATTCTCTCCCAAAGGACACAATAAAAAACATTCCCTACATTTCTATCACATGTTCCATCTGTGCAAGGCCAACACTTTTGTAGATGAATGAAAGCTAGTTTATCGTATAGGAGGGCATAGATGTTGTGAAACTTAACTTTAAACTTCTTTTATTTATATAGATTCATAGAAGGTAACCAATCAATTTATCCTCCCACAACATTACTTTTGAAGGAAAACTATACTATACACATATATCAATAGCTATAATATATCAACAACTATAATATAAAGACTACACAGAGAATACATACAACATCTAGAAGATTTTAGTTATATGTATATTATCTATTCTTCGGTTACCCTTATTTCTTGTATGCACAAAGCTAACTTTAAATTGGAAGGAAGTAAAAAAAATCATACACACACACACACACACTCATTTTTTCCCTTTTGTTTTGTAAAATTTGTACATGAGGATCTTTTTTTCTTTGTTGTTTTAATATGCAACATTATTTGAAACTAGATCAAGAAAATATAAATGTCACAACTGTTCACAACTTTATTTATAGAAACTATAACGTAAGAATATATTTTGGAATAAAAGAGTAACCCTTTTGTTTTTTACCTCTAACTTTAGTAACCCATTTCACCATTTATTTTAGAATAACAGTTTTGTTTTCAATAAGGATTAACTAAATAAAACATATATATATATATATATATATAAAAGTAGAAAGCATCATTTTTAGAAGTAGCAATTAGGTCCCTATTATCCCTAAGCTCAAAGATAAACTCCTAGTCAGTATCTTCAACATCAATTCTTTTTGCAGCGTCTTTATCATTCATCACCTTTGTAGCACCCCTCCATTTTTCTCTTTGTATCAGACAGTGTCCTACCTTGTTTTTCTTTGTTTTCTATTAGCACTTAGACTTTGATATACTATGATGTTTGTTTATTATTTGATTGCTATTTATAGAGCGATGTGGATTTTATGTTGTGATGTGATGCAGATTCAGATGGATAGTAAATTGGATTTGATGGAATTTTTCAACTCTCGGTACTTACATGATGTGGATCTTAAGGGAGCTATGTTTACATGGACCAATAGGAGGGCTGGTTCTGATCTCATCCAAGTGCGGTTTGATAGGGAACTTATTTTGGATAACTGGGTGAATGCTTACTTTTTTTCTCTTACCACTCTCTCAAGGATTGGTTTAGACCATTATCCTATTAGCTTTGTGGTTGATTCTGTCTCGGGTAAGAGAAATTTTCTCTTTAGATTTGAAAAAATGTGGATGTCTCACCCTCATTTTTCTAGTTGCATCTCTAATTGGTGGAATATTAAGGTTAGTGGTACTGTCATGTTTCATGTGGCCAAGAAATTGGGGGTGGTTAAAATGAATGTTAGGCGTTGGAATAGAGAAGTCTTTGGTAACATTTTTGCTTCTAAGGCTGCCATCTAGATGGACCTCAAAGAAATTTAGGATAGGATTCAAAAGGATGGCTATGAGGGATATCTATTACCTGAAGAGAATGAAATTCTTACTAAGTATCATGCCATTATCTCCAAGGAAGAAGAATTTTGGAAACAGAGATCTAGGTCGGTCTAGTTGTCTTCTGGGGATAAAAATACTAGATTTTTCCACATGACTACTATGAAGCACAGAGCAACTAACCAAATAACTCATATTTTGAAGTATGGTATAATAATTGAGAAGGAGAATGAGATAAGGAGTGAAGCTATTCAATTTTTTGGGAACCTGTTATCTAGTGAGGATAGGCTGGACGTGGATGCTCAATAGAGCCTTGTTGATGTTATCTCTAATATTTTGAATGCGGATCATAACAAAGCTTTGACTGCCATCCCTTCCTTAGATGAAGTTAGAAATGTCGTGTTCTCGTTTGAAGATAATAAATCTCATGGGCCTGATGGCTTCCCTTTGTTTTTCTTTTAAGTTTTCTGGGAGATTGTGGGTGAGGATATTGTAAAAGAATTTTTTGGATCCCAAAGATTGTTGAAGGAACTTAACTCCACCTTTCTTGTGCTCATCCCTAAGATCCCGGGAGCGGATTATTTTGAGCATTTTCGACCTATTAGCCTTTGCAATTCTATTTATAAAATTATATCTAAAGTGGTGACTACCAGGATGATGGGCATCCTCCCATTGCTCATTTCCCCTCAACAAAATGGTTTTGTTGCTGGAAGATAGATTGTGGACTCCATAATTACTATTCATGATAATATCCACTCCCTTGAGGTGTCCAAGAATCAAGGTTTCCTTCTCAAGTTGGATATGTCTAAGGCTTATGATATTGTGTGTTCTCACCAACAATTTGTTGATGACACTCTTCTCATGGGTTGTGCTACTGTTGATAAAGCTAGAGTCCTAAAGAACTACCTATCTTTGTATGAAGTTGCTTCTGGCCATAAAATCAATAAGGAAAAAAGCTCCATTTTCTTCTTTACCACCCTGGAGCGGAGGCAAAGGAAGATTGTTGAGATTCTTGGTTGTGCTATTAAACCTCTTCCCTCTACTTACCTCCTGATTCTTTCTGGACTTCTTTGATTGACTGGTTTAATCGTAAGTTGGCCGGATGGAAGGGTGCCCTCCTTAGTCAGGCTGAAAAAGTTCTTTTGCTTAAATCCTCACTACAAAATTTGTTGGTTTATGCCTTGAGCCTATTTAAGATTCCTTCTAAATATGCTGAAATTATTGAAAGAATACAAAAACGCTTCCTATGGTCGGGAGTTGATGATAAGAAGCGTATTCCTTTGGTTTCTTGGGAGAATGTGGGAAAGCCCAAAAGTATGGGGGTTTGGGCCTTTGAAGCTTGAAAATTTTCAACAAAGCCCTTTTGGCAAAGTAGGTATGGCAAACTTTCTTTGAAGTTTGTGAATGGAATTATATTTGGCACTGTAAATATCTTCAGGGTGTTGCTTCTCTTAATGAATTCCTATACTCTCCTTCTCTCCCTCTAGGTTCTTCTCTGTGGAATAATGCTATCAAGGCTATGAATCTTGCTAGGAAGGGAGCCATGTGGAAGCTTGGAGATGGTAAAAAAAAACTTTTTTGGGAAGATAAGTGGGTGCGAAATGAACCCTTTTGTGACATTCCGGCCTTCAAAAGCCACATGGGGGAGTACAAAGCTAGATTTGGTAGTCTTGTTGGGGACTACTAGAGGTCAGATCAGTGGGTGTGTGTTTCTCTTCTTAGTTTGGATCTCTCACCCTTGCAAAACATTCTTAATTCTGTTGTGCTACTTCCAAGGGGCCAGGGGGATCACCTGATTTGGAAATTATCTCCCTCAGGGATATTTTATGTCTCTTCGAAAATTGCTTCTTGCTTCTATCTTTCTCCCCCTCCTATCTGGGTGAAGGTCTAGGTGCATAAACTTACTCCTAAAATCAATATCTTTTTTTAGATTATGCTCTAGAATAAATCTTGACTAATGATAATCTTTGTAAGCGTGGTTTTTCCTTTCCTAATCGTTGCTATCTTTGTTGTGCGGATGTTGAAAGTGCTTCACATTTGTTTCTTCATTGTTCGTTTTCCTATAACATCTGGTGCATGATTTTGCAAATGTGGAATCTCAATTGGGTTTTTCTTGGTTCTATAATGGATTTCTACAGTCAGTGGAAAGGGCCTTCGAAATCAAGTGTTGGACCTACTATGGAAATATATTTTCCACATTTCGCATGGGGAATCTGGAAGGAGTGCAACAACATAATCTTTAGGGACTCTTCCCTCTTGGAGGAGGTGGTCTTAGAGAAAATTATAAGAGCTCTGAGAGAGAATTTCAATTTGTTGAATGGTAACTTGAAGGTTAAAGGGGAGAACATCTGCTAAGAAAATGATATCAAAGTTGTTGAGGCATAGATGATAAAGACTGATGTGTCTCAAGTTCCTAAATCTATCAAGGGGCCTAGGGATGGAATCTTTTGGAGACTCCCCCCCCATGGATGGGTTAAAATCAACTTTGGCGGGGTGTCCAAGGGAAATCCTGGGCCTGCTAGGTGTGGGGGAGTGATTAGGGATGATAATGGTAATTTCATTTCAGCGGTGGCGCTCCCCTTGGGCATATAGACCAACCACCTTGTTGAAGCCATAGGGGCTTATCAAGTCCTTAACATTGCAAGGAAGATGAAGTACAAAAATGTATGGGTTGAAGGAAATTCTAACAATATAATCCAATGAATTAAAGGGTCTCAAAATCCTTCCTGGACTATAGAAAATTGGGTCAATTTATCTAAGGAAATTATTAATTCCTTGGAGAACTACTTTGTCACCCATGTCTATAGGGAGATCGATACGGTGACAGATTATTTCACAAACATAGGGGTGAAGGCGAATAATAAAGTGATATGGCAGAGGAGTGATGGTCTTGAGGTTGACATCACAGCCTTAATTATGTATGATCAAACCCATGGGAGGGTTCAATTTCCCTCTCTGAATAATGATTAAGGTGAAGGCGGGTTTTCTGAAGCAGTCTTGGTACTGCTATTTCATCATTTTTCTTCAAGGGGTGGAGTATCGTGGATTTTATGGTGGTATTAATCTTTGGTGCTTCGCACACTTTCTGGGCATTTTTGTGCTCACAAATAGAGGAATTATGGAGTCTTCGAAGAAGGTTGCATTGCAAACAGAATGGGCAGCGAGCATTACAGGTTGGAACCGGTTGATTGCAGTGAGATACAGACCAATGCAAAATTATGGAGGGTGATGGAGAAGGGTGTCATCATGAGCTATATGGAGAAGCTCCATGGTAGGGATCAGGAGGTTATCAGGATCTTCGCAAAGGACTGGAATAATGGCATAATTAATTTGTTTGGAAGGAAAGTGAAGATTGATGAGAAATTAATTTTTGAGGTAACCGGTATGCCGATAGAGGGTCTCAAGTTTCATAGAGATAGGAAGCTCTTCGACCAGGTGGTTAAGAATTTCCCTCGCACTAACAAGGAAAGGGAGGACCTACTACAGGCTACAAAGAGTAGCTATGATGCTACAAAAATCAAGTTGTTGTGGAGGGAGGTATTGAGGATTATCATAGAGTATATCACTTTGGATGGGAGATACACCATAACTTTTGGGTATCACTTTGTGCTCTTGAACCATTTCAGGCACTAGGTTAGGGTCTCCCTTCCTTTTTACCTCTCTACTTCGTTAAATTCAAATCTTCAGGATCATGTGTCTAATCCGGTTAGATATCCCATAATTCATGAGGGTTTACTTGTTCTAATCTATGAACACTTTAAAGATTTTTTGGCCATCCATCATACCCATTCTCATCACTTTGTCTCTGATAAGGAGGAGTTGGGTGATAGTTATACAGACAAAGATGGGTGGGATATTGAGATGGAGGGGGAGGAAGAGCACCCTGTGGAGGCCAAGAAGAAGGGCAATGTCAAAAGAAAGTCTAAGTCTTATGCCCTCCCTAAACCCAATGCAATGACATCTACTAGCAGGGCCAAAATTATTTATCCTAGGTCTGACATTTCCAATTTTAAATCTAAAGGTACTCCTAGTGTTCCTCACCAGGGGCAAGGTAAAAGAAAATTGGAGGAGAACCCCAACACACCAATTCATCTAAGACCTCCAGCTACCTTGCAATGGAAAAGAAGGATAGGCCCTGGTACTCCAGTGATCTTAAGGAAGATGACCACTACTTCAAAGTTGAGTGCGAGTACCCTAGCGACATCCTTGCAATTACTCGCAATGGTTTTGTTGATTTTTTTCGTCTGATCAAGTGTGCCTTCTTCGAGATTAAGGAGATAAAGCTTAATCAAAGGGGTTATAATAGTAGGTTGGAAAAGGTGGAGGGGGCTGATAACATGAGAAAGGACAAAGGAAGAGCTAAGGACCTATGGACGAAAGATGAAAAGAAATATATGGTTGAGTGCCTGAAGAAAATTGTGGAGGATTTGGAGCATTTCAAAAATAATCACGAAGGAAAACTTTCTGATATTGAGGGGAGGCTAAAAAATGTCAGAGAATCTATTCAAAAGGTTTTGGAAATAAGCCACAAAATTCTTAAATCCACTTTCAATACCATGAACATGATGGTCGGAAATTTGGAAAGGGCTCATCAGGTAAAAGTTGTGGTGGATGTGGAGGAGGTCAAAGATCCAGGTCAGGCAAAAGGGGTTGGGCTAGGCAAACACACTAGAGCCAATATGAAAAGGAAGTTGGACAAGCCCCCTGTGGACATACATGACATGAAGCAAGTTGCTATCCACATGGACAACCTAGAAAAGGAGGTCGTTGATATCCTGAGAAATCTGGCCTAGTGGCTGGTTTCCTGCAAGTGTTTTGTTGTTTTTTTGTTTTGTGTTGTCTCTGGTTTTTCTTTGCTGACAACTCTTCATCTTTTGTTAAACTTTTAATGTTTTAATGCTTTATCTTTTCTCTATCTTCTATTAAAGGGTTTTGGGGCCCCTTCAAAACCTACTTTTACCTTAATCAAAAACTATCTACAATAAAGTTCAATCAACCATATATACATTTTTCATATACCTCACATGACCTTTACAACAATATTTTTTTGTTCACAACAAGAATATTTTACTTCAAGTTTGCATTCTCTACTTACATAAATCTCATTTTCATATTTAAATTACAAACATAAAACTTTACATTAATCCATAGGGAAAAACTCACTTTAAAGTTATAACACAAGGCTCCTTCCTTTCCTTACACAAGGTGACACAAAAATGCTCCAAAACCAATAGCTTCCAAGGGACCTGGAAGACTACTCAAGGTACATATATTTTTATTCCACGGCCAATAGGGTGTGCTCACCTCCCAAACTTGGGTTGGAAAACCAACTAACCCTAAGCTAGGAGGTAACCAAGTATATGGGTACACACAAAAATAGGATAAACAATACATCCTAAACAATAACACACAACAAAATACATCTACCCAAGATTGCACATTTACATAAGGACTCTATAAGAATCCAAGAATGGGGATAGAGGTGGACTACACTACCATATGAGGAGACTAATGCACAAGAATAATAACCAACATATGAATTTATTTTTCTTCCTTATCAACAACCCCATTCACCAATACTTCACATACAACACACCATCCATACCATCATATACACTTGGGTACTCATACCCCTTTTTAGCATTTCCTTCTCGAAGGAGGAATTAGTTGCCCATAGAGGTTCTTACCACTGTTGGACGTTGTTGGTTGTTGTCATTGATGTCAACACTATTAGCATTAATGTATTTAAGGCTATATATGTAGAGGATATTGAGAAAATTTTAATAAAATAAGTTGCAGGTTGTCTATGAAGCAGTGAAGTTCAGTGTGATGGAAAGTTCAGTACGTTGATGATGAGAATTTTTGCATTAAAGGGTTTTCTATCAAGCCTATCTAGTTTATTCTCTGAAATTTTTAGAGGTGCGCATGTATATTTGAGCAAGCTATGAGTTTATGTGCTCCTACAATTATTCTATTACTATAGCTAGTGTTCTTAGAAGAAGATAATGTGATTATGGTAATCTAAGTTGCTGCATATGCTCCTATGGTGCTTATTTGATGCAGGAGCATCCAGTGGTGTAAGGGCAATCCTACATCACCCAAAAATATATTTACTTTCATTTAGATTTTTTTTTTTTGTAGATGTTTTTGCATTTCTGGATACCCTTTTCGTCGAATAAGAATTCCCAACTTTCAGAACTGCTTTTCTGCTTTTTCTGCTCAACTGCTATTTTTAGCAGGCATGAATTTGAAGGCGTGAGGAGACAAAAATTTAAGGGAAGCTTCAGGACATAATAATAAACACTTTGGTGAAAGAATCAGATCAAGAGCATTTCCGGTTCAAAAGTTATTCAAGTTTCAATTTCTGCTTTTTGCCTTATGAAATCTTCGGAGCTAATTTTGAGGTACTTAGAGGCTCCGGATGGGCCTGAAAAATTGGCGGAATACGAAAGTGGTTAGCCTTTAGGCCCCACTTTCCGGCAAGAGATCTTCGCGAGAGCTTTCCGAAAAGGTATTATCATTGAAGATCTGACGGTTAGATCTTGAGTTAGGGCTTCCGAAAGTTGGTGCATAATTTGAATCCCGTTTTTGGCTCCAAACAAAGAAACGGGCTATTTATGGGCGAGTTACTGTTTCTTTTAGGCAGTTTTTTGGGAAAGAAGATCGCATGCTGCGAATAGGGGAATTTCTATAGTTTCTTTCTGTAATTTGCATGTATGGAAAAACTCGAGGATTTGAGATCCTCTGCATGTAGGAATTTCATACTTTGAAAATAATAAGATTCGTTAGTTTTTCTGTGTGATTTTCTGTGTCTCGGGTTGCACCCTCATCAAGTGGTATCAGAGCGGGTTTTCTTGAGCGTGTGGACAGATCGCCGATCGTGAGGCAGTTCGCACCAGGATTGTGGTTGTGGGTTCAAGATATTCAAGATGCCTCCAAGAGTGGCACGTGGTAGGCGAGGTGGTGCCAGAAATGCTGGTGGAAGAGATCCATTAGCGGCTGAGGGTTTCAGAGCCCTCCAGAGACAAATAAATGCATTACAAAGAGAGTTAAGAAGAGGGGTAAACCCGAGAAGGGGAGAAGAAAGTGAGGATGAAGAAGAGGTGGAAGATTCAGATGTAGAAGAGGAAGAAGAAGCTATTGATCAAGATCAAATGCGGCTGATAAGGGCCATTTCGAAGATCGGAAAAAGACCTAGAGTAGAAGTTCCCAGTTTTTCCGGAAGTCTAGACCCGGAAGAGTTGATTGATTGGATCAATGAGTTGGAAGAGTATTTCGAGTATGAAGAAGTAGAGGACCCAGATCGGGTTAAGTTTGCAAAAACGAAGCTAAAGGGCCACGCCAGTATCTGGTGGAAAGAGGTCCAACTAGAAAGAAATAAGAGAGAAAAGGGAAAGATCACCAGATGGGATCGCATGGTGGAGAAACTGAAGAAGCAGTTCATGCCAATGGACTATGAGTTAGATCTATTGAAGAAATTGCAAGGGTTGAAGCAAGGAAGTAGATCTGTGAAAGAATACACAGAAGATTTTCACAAGATGATCATCAGAACGGGACATGCAGAGGCCAACAAGGAGAAGGTAGCCCATTATCTTAATGGGTTACGGCCGAGCATTCAAGAGGAGTTAAGCCTGGTCAGAATGGCCACCATTGAGGATGCTTACCAATTTTCGCTGAGAGTTGAAGAGAAGCTGAACAAGAGATTTGACAGCAAGCAAAAAGGACGAGGAGGTCAAAGCGGAAGGGGTAGCGGAAGATCTTTTGGAAGCCGAAATGAGGATGAGAAGAAAAATGAAGATGTGGGTACCAGTCGAAGCCAGAGGAATGATAACTTCTACCGCCCACGTGATCAGAATGGTGGTGATCAAAGAGGTAGAGGACGAGGAAGATTTGGGCAAGGACCTGGAAGAGGTGGTTTCAGAGGAACTTGTTTCCGATGTGGTGAAGAAGGGCATCGAGCCTATGAATGTCCACAATACCAAGGAAGGATAGACAAAAGGCCAGAAGGTCGTGCAAGAGTTGCGCATGTAGATGAGGAGGCTCAATCTGAGCATTCAGATGATGCTGAAAGGGGAGAAGCCCTAGTGGTTAGAAGAGCCTTGGTGACTGAAGAGAAGGAGCCAGAACAGAGGAAGAATTTGTTTCGCACAAGGTGCAAGTGTGAAGACAAATGTTGTGATGTCATTATTGATGGTGGGAGCACTGATAATCTAGTGTCAGAAGAAATGGTTACAAAGTTGAAGCTGAAGAGGGAAAGGCATCCACATCCATATCGGATTGCCTGGTTGCAGAAAGACCACAAAGTTCTAGTCAATGAGCAGTGCCTGGTGAAGTTCAAGATCGGAAGCTATCGTGATGAGGTACTCTATGATATCATCCCCATGGATGCATGTCACATGTTGTTGGGAAGGTCGTGGCAGTTTGACAGGCGAGCTGTACATGATGGCCATGCAAACACTTATTCCCTGATGAAGGGTGGAGTCCGCCATAAGTTGAAACCCCTGAAGAAGGCCGAAGAAAAGGTATGCAGTAGTGCTAGAATTTGTTATGTCGATGGAAGGAAATTTTTAGAAGGCATAAAACATGAGCGTGTGTGTTATGCATTGATTCCTAAAATGGATAAGGAGGGTAGTGAGAAGGTTCCAGTAGAAGTTTCTGGGTTATTGAATGAGTTTCAGGATATTGTTTCTGATAATGTACCTGAGGGTTTACCACCAATGAGGAAGATCAGTCATCAGATTGACTTGATCCCAGGAGCCAGTTTGCCGAATAAGGCAGCTCATAGAATGACTCCTGCAGAAAATGAGGAGTTAAACAGACAAGTTGAGGAGTTGTTGAGAAAGGGTTTGATTCGAGAGAGTTTGAGTCCATGTGCAGTACCTGCAGTACTAGCACCAAAGAAGGATGGGGAGTGGAGGATGTGTACAGACTCTCGGGCCATAAACAAGATAACAATCAAGTATAGATTTCCCCTGCCAAGGATGGATGACCTGATGGACTGTTTGAGTGGAGCTCAGTACTTCACAAAGATTGATCTGAAGAGTGGATATCACCAGATTCGGATTCGAGAGGGAGATGAATGGAAGACCGCCTTCAAGACCAAAGAGGGCCTGTACGAGTGGTTAGTCATGCCTTTTGGGCTAACCAATGCACCGAGCACATTCATGCGGCTCATGAACGAGGTACTGAAAGAGTTCCTAGGAAGCTTTGTTATTGTGTATTTAGATGATATTTTGATATTCAGTAAGTCACTGGATGAGCATATAATGCATATTGGTAGAGTCTTTG
Source organism: Sequoiadendron giganteum (assembly GCA_007115665.2). Taxonomy (NCBI): domain Eukaryota; kingdom Viridiplantae; phylum Streptophyta; class Pinopsida; order Cupressales; family Cupressaceae; genus Sequoiadendron; species Sequoiadendron giganteum. Next base: position 496,939,763 of record CM021102.1, on the reverse strand, counting down.
AGAAGTTAAGAGAAGAGAAATTGCTGATTAATCTGAAGAAGTGTAGTTTTGTGAAGAAGGAGTTAGTGTACTTGGGGTTTGTTGTCTCGACAGAAGGTCTCAAGATGGACCCAGAGAAGGTGAAGGCTATTCTGGAATGGCCTACCCCAAGAACTACTACTGAGGTGAGGTCTTTCCATGGTTTGGCCAGTTTTTACAGAAAGTTTATTAGAAACTTCAGTAGTATTTGTGCACCCCTAACTGAAACAATGAGAGGGGATAGAAAAGAGTTCAAGTGGAGCACTGGAGCAGCAAGGAGTTTTGATCTATTGAAGCAGAAGGTGACAGAACAACCTGTTTTGGCTCTCCCGGATTTCAATAAGGTGTTTCAAGTGGATTGTGATGCCAGTGGTTGTGCCATTGGAGCAGTGTTAAGCCAGGAAGGTAAGCCCATTGCCTATTTCAGTGAAAAGTTAAATGATGCAAAGAGAAAGTACTCTGTATATGACCAAGAATTTTATGCAATAGTTCAAGCATTAAAGAAATGGAGGCATTATTTGTTGCCGAAGGAATTTGTTATGTATACTGATCATCAAGCATTGCAGTACCTGAGTAGTCAGGGAAAATTAAATCAGAGGCATATGAAATGGGTAGAATTTTTGCAGAGTTATACATTTGTTTTAAAGCATAGGAGTGGGAAGTCAAATAGGGTTGCAGATGCCTTAAGTAGGAGGCATACATTGTTGATAGAAATGCAGATTGAGGTGGTTGGGTTTAGTGAACTCAAGACATTGTACCCGAATGATCCTGATTTTGCAGAGGCTTGGAAAGCTTGCAAGGAACCTGTTACAGTTGACAGGACAAAGTGGTTGGATTTCCTAATTCAAGAAGGCATGTTGTTTAAGGGAAGTCAATTATGTATTCCGAGGAGTTCCATGAGGGAGAATCTGATAAAGGAGAAGCACAGTGGAGGAATGGCAGGACATTTTGGTCGGGATAAGACCATTTCCATTATCAGTGAGCATTATTATTGGCCTCAGTTATCACAAGATGTGAAGAAGTTTGTGCAGAGTTGTAGGGTATGTCAAATGGCTAAAGGAGTGAGTCAGAATACAGGGTTGTATCAGCCCTTACCTGTACCAGAGAGGTCGTGGGAGGATATAAGTATGGAATTTGTTCTTGGTTTGCCAAGGACACAGAGAGGGAATGATTCAGTATTTGTGGTGGTTGATAGGTTTTCGAAGATGGCACATTTCATCCCATGCCAGAAGACCCATGATGCAGTCCACATTGCTGACTTGTTCTTCAAAGAGGTGGTGAGGCTACATGGTTTGCCAAAGAGTATAGTCTCAGATCGTGACACAAAATTTGTTGGATACTTTTGGAGGACCTTGTGGAAGAAGTTGAAAACAGAGTTGAAGTTTAGTTCTGCACACCATCCCCAGACTGATGGGCAGACTGAAGTTGTGAACAGGAGTTTGGGTAACCTACTGAGATGCTTGGTAGGAGATAAACCAAAGGGATGGGATTTGATCTTACCCCAGGCAGAATTCACTTACAACAATTCTGTCAATAGAAGCACTGGTAGATCACCGTTCCAGATTGTGTATGGAAGTAGTCCTAGGACTGCTCCAGAATTGAGGAAGATGGACCAAGAGAAGAAGACAAGTGCTGAAGCTGAAGACTTTGCAGAACACATCAAGAATATGCATGAGAAGGTAAAAGAACACATTAACAAGATGAATATGCAGTATAAGGCTAAGGCAGATCAAAAGAGGAGGTATAAGGAGTTTCAGATTGGTGATGAAGTGATGGTCCACTTGAGGAAAGAAAGGTTTCCAGTAGGAACCTATAACAAATTGAAGATGAAGAAGTTCGGTCCCTGTAAAATTTTGAAGAGGCATGATTCAGGGAACGCATATGAGGTAGAGTTGCCAGATGGATTCAACATTTCCCCTGTGTTCAACATTGCAGATTTGATAGAATATCATGAGGGTGGCGCAGAGGAAGTACCAGCAATGGAACAGTGCGGTATTCCAGCACCTACTTCAGAAAAGGAGGAGATTGAAGAAATCTTGGATAGCCGTGTAGGAAGGAGTACCAGAAATAGGCAATATGAAGAATATCTGGTGAAGTGGAAAGGAAGGCCTGTGGAAGATTCATCCTGGTTGTCCAAGGCAGAGGTTGACCATTTGGGTTTTCCTCAACCATCTGAGAAGTGACGGAGTCACTTTTCAAATTACCCTGGGTGTCTGATGCAGGAGCATCCAGTGGTGTAAGGGCAATCCTACATCACCCAAAAATATATTTACTTTCATTTAGATTTTTTTTTGTAGATGTTTTTGCATTTCTGGATACCCTTTTCGTCGAAGAAGAATTCCCAACTTTCAGAACTGCTTTTCTGCTTTTTCTGCTCAACTGCTATTTTTAGCAGGTATGAATTTGAAGGCGTGAGGAGACAAAAATTTAAGGGAAGCTTCAGGACATAATAATAAACACTTTGGTGAAAGAATCAGATCAAGAGCATTTTTCCGGTTCAAAAGTTATTCAAGTTTCAATTTCTTCTTTTTGCGTTATGAAATCTTCGGAGCTAATTTTGAGGTACTTAGAGGCTCCGGATGGGCCTGAAAAATTGGCGGAATACGAAAGTGGTTAGCCTTTAGGCCCCACTTTCCGGCAAGAGATCTTCACGAGAGTTTTCCGAAAAGGTATTATCATTGAAGATCTGACGGTTAGATCTTGAGTTAGAGCTTCCGAAAGTTGGTGCATAATTTGAATCCCGTTTTTGGCTCCAAACAAAGAAACGGGCTATTTATGGGCCAGTTACTGTTTCTTTTAGGCAGTTTTTTGGGAAAGAAGATCGCATGCTGCGAATAGGGGAATTTCTATAGTTTCTTTCTGTAATTTGCATGTATGGCAAAACTCGAGGATTTGAGATCCTCTGCATGTAGGAATTTCATACTTTGAAAATAATAAGATTCGTTAGTTTTTCTGTGTGATTTTCTGTGTCTCGGGTTGCACCCTCATCATTATTGATGTTTCTAGATCATGCTCTATCAGTGTTGTACATCCACATTGATCATTGTGCTCACAATTAAATTGAAGGTGTTTTGTGTTGGCTATTTATTATGTTGTGGCTGACTTTGGTTGATTCTTTATTGTTTTGGGCCGATAGTTTGTAGTCATCTTATTATTTTGTTGAAGCTGACATGAAGCGATGTAATTACTTGTTGCGAATATATATACACGATTGTTTATCTCATTTGAGAGATGTAGGAAGTGAAGTTTTCAAGTGCTATGTGCGAATAAAGATCAGATCATTCGAAGGTAGAGAAAAGTGTGAAGAAGAGTGAAGTGTTCATGTGCTTAACTGGAACTATAATCAGACATTAGTAGATGCTACTTTCTCAGTTCAAATTCTTCAGATGGATTTAATCTAAATATTTCTGTAAGATAGTGTGTCTTCCTTTATATTTGAGCAGTGAGCTCTAGGCAATGTGCCTAAATGCAAGTGCATTCCTCATTTATTCCTCTTATAATTCTAATAGAATATAAACTTGTGGAATAACCTCCACAGTGGGTTTTCCCCTAACAGGGTTTCCACGCAAAAATCTTGGTGTTATGTGTGTTTCTGATGTGTTGTTGATTCATGATTTCATGGTTATTAATCATATCTGAGAATAAGGGTTAATAAGTTTAGTAAGTTTGAAATTATATGACAATTGATTCACCCCCTCAGTTGTTTGCCCTTGTGCTGCCAACAATTGGTATCAGAGCTAAGTTCCTTGGAAGAAGTTTAATAGCTTGAGGTGATCTCGTATGGTGACATATAAGAAAGATAGTCCAAGATTTGATGGAACAAACTATTCTCTATGGAAGAGTTGAATGGAGTGTCATCTAAGATGCATTGGTGAATCCTACTAGAACATTACTTGTAATAGGTATGTTATTCCTCAAAGTGGTCCTACTACTACTGCTAAGATTAGGGATGCTAAATACAATGTCAGTGCTAAGGAAGCATTGTTGAGTGCTTTGATTGATTCTGAGATGACAAATGTTATGGAGTTGAAGGCTGCTTATGATATCTGGAAAAATTTGAAAACATTGTATGAAGGTGATGATAATTTGAAGATCGCTAAGTTGCAGAGTTTGAAAGGGAAATATGAATTTGCTGAAAAGAGTGATGATGAAAATGTTACTACTTTCATGCAAAGAGTGAATGACCTTGTGTGTGGTATCAGATGTGCTGGTGGAAAGTTGGATGAATCAGAGAATGTTGCTAAAGTGATTAGATCCTTGCCTACTACATACAAAGTCAAAGCTACAACTATTGATGAGCTCAGGATTGTGACAAATGTAACCAGAGATATGTTGATTGGTAAACATACTACTTTTGAGCTGAGTGAATTCGGTGATGCCCTTCCTAAGACATAATCTGCATTTAAAGCTACTACCTCCAGAAGAGATAAGAAGATATATGGTCTGGGTGAAAGTTCTTCTAGAAAGGTATTCAGGTATGAGGAAGAATTGAGACAAATTGAAGAAGAAGAAACAAAATAAATGATCTTGAAGCACTTATTGTCAAAAGAGAATCCAAAGGAGAAGGTAAGTAAAAAGGTAAATTTCCTATAAAATGCTTTTCTTGCAATAAGATAGGTCATTTTGCATCAAGGTGTCCGGAAAGAGTTCCTAAGCCAAGACCTTACAAGCCTAAATTTCAAAAGAAGTGTTATTATGTTGCTAATGAAGGAGTGACTAATGATGAATTTGACAAAGGGAATGCAAGTGAAGATGAGTTTGTGTTTATTGCTATCAAGATAAATAATCTTGTGTCTATTGAATTTGCTAGTTATACAAATGTGGAGAAAGCCCTAGCTACTCAAGTTGAAGAGAAGGATGAATGGGTAATTGATAGTGGATGTTCACATGACATGATAGGTGATAAAAGGAAATTTCTAAGTTTGAAAAAATATGATGGTGGTGGTGTTGTAAGATTTGGTGATAAAAATGGTGGTATAATTTGTGGTAGAGGATGTATTTCTTTTGATGGTAAGCATAACACTGATGATGTTATTTATGTTGAAGGTTTGAAGCATAATATTTTGAGTGTTGGATAGATGGTTGATAAGGGATACAATCTTCGATTCAAGGATGGAAAGTGTAGAATATTGGGAAGTTCTGGCAATGTGATTGCATTAGGTACAAAGATAAAAGGTAACATTTTTCACCTGAATGTTGCTAATAAAAGTTGTCTGATTTCTCAAGTTGATGAAAATTGGTTGTGGCATAGAAGAATATGTCATGTAAACTTTGACAACATTATCAAGATAAGTTCTACTCAGGAGATGAGAGATATTCCTAAGTTGGTAAAGCCTACTAATGTCATATGCAAGGAATGTTAGGAAAAAAAACTAGTTTCATTTAGAAGAAAACACCATTATTCAAAGGGAATATTGGAGCTTGTGCATAGTGATTTGCATGGTCATGCTAGAATCATAAGTCTACAAGGAGATAGGTATTTCATGTTGCTAATTGATGATCATTCTAGATTGATGTGGGTTGCATTTTTAAGGGAGAAATATGAAGTTTTGGAGAAGTTCAAGATCTTTAAAGCTAAAGTTGAGCCAAAGACAAGTCTGAAGATTAAGTGTCTGAGATCAGATAGAGGTGGTGAATTTACCTCCAATGATTTTAATTATTTTTGTGAAGTGCATGGGATAAAGAGACAATTATCTACACCACAAATCCCTCAACAAAATGGAGTTGTGGAAAGAAAGAACACGACAATTCTAGATGTTGCTAGAACTATGATGCTAGAATGAAATGTTGCTCATATCTATTGGAGAGAAGCTATGAGTACTGTTGTTTATATCCTAAACTGGGTACAAATAAAAGGTGAGACTGGTAAGATTTCTTTTGAGCTATGGTTTGGTCATAAGCCGATTGTTAGATATTTCAAAATCTTTGGGAGTAAATGCTATATCAAAAGAGACAAAGATATAGGAAATTTTGATGCTAGGAGTGATGAAAGAATCTTTCTTGGTTATTCTACTAAGAGTAAGGCTTACCGATGCTACAATAAGAGATTGAAGAAAATGGTTGAAAGTGAAAATGTTAAGGTTGATGAAGACATTGCTAGACCATCTAAAACTTGTCGATATGATTTTGATGATCATAGTGATAGTACAAACAAAGGTCAGACTTCAAATCAATTTCAAATCAATTCAGTGAATCAAGAAAATCAAGAGAAAGGAGAAACTAGTGAAAGTGCAGAAGAGAGATCATAAGAGCCAGAAATCCAAGAACATTCTAAGACTCCAAGGTATGTGAGATTAAATCATTCAAAAAATCAGATTATAGGTGATAAGAACAAAGGTGTCTAGACTAGGAGAAGAATTGTTGAAGAGTATTGTTTGATATCAAAGACTGAGCTTAGTAATGTAAATGAAGCATTCAAAGATGAACATTGGATTGAAGAAATGAAAGAAGAGTTACAACAAATTGAGAAGAATGATACATGGATTCTTGTTCCTAGACCTAAGGACAAAAATGTAATTGGAACTAAATGGGCCTTTAGAAACAAGCTGAATGAACAAGGTGAAGTTATAAAAAACAAAGCAAGACTGGTGAGCAAAGGATATTCACAAATGGAAGGAATTGACTTTGAAGAAATTTTTCTCTTGTTGCTAGAATTGAAGCTATGAGACTATTTCTTGCTTATGTTGCTTACAAAAACTATAAGGTTTATTAGATGGATGTCAAGTAAACATTTTTCAAATGGTGAACTAAATGAAGAAGTGTATGTTGAACAACCTGATGGATTTCAATTGACTGGTCATCGAGACATGGTTTTCTGATTGAAATAAAGAATTGTATGGAATCAAGCAAGCCCCAAGAGCTTGGTATGCCAGATTGGACAAGTATTTGCTGAAGCTTGGATTTAATAAAGGTACCACTAATAGTAATCTGTATTTCAGGATTGATGATGATAAAGATTTGATTGTGGAAGTTTTTGTTGATGATATCATTTTTGGAGGAGATGATGGTTTGTGCATGAAGTTTTCTAATGAGATGCAAAATGAGTTTGAGATGTCAATGATTGGAGAGATGAAATTATTTTTGGGATTGAAAATTACTTAGTTAGATAAGGGATTTTTATATCTCAGTCCAAGTATGTGATAGAACTAGTAAATAAGTTTGGTATGGAAGATTCAAAGCCAGTTGGTACACCTATGGTGACTGGATGTAAGTTGACAATAGATGATGATTCTCAAAAGGAAAATCAGACTAGATACAAATCAATGATTGGTGGATTACTGTATTTGACTCAAACTAGACCTGATATCATGAATGCTATATGTATTGTTGCAAGATCTTAAGCTGATCCTAAGGAATCTCATGTGACCGCTGTGAAGAGAATTTTCAGATACTTGAAGGGAACAGTTGATTTTGGCCTATGGTATCCTAGAGATGATGATCTTACTTTGAGTGCCTTTACTGATGCTGATTGGGCAAGAGATGTGAATGACAGAAAAAGTACTAGTGGTGGTGCATTTTTCTTGGGAAAGAAGTTGATTTCATGGTTAAGTAAAAAGAAGAATGCCATATATTTATCTACTGCAGAGGCAAAATGCATTGTTGTTGCTAACAATTGTACTCAAGTAATGTGGATGAAGCAGATGTTGAAAGATATCAGAGTTGTGTACGATGAACCTATTCCTATATTATGTGATAATTCAAGTGCAATTAGAATTTCTAAGAATTTGGTGTTGCATTCAAATACCAAGCATATATCTATCAAATATCACTTTTTGAGAGACAAAGTGAGTGATAAGGAAGTCGGATTGGAGTATGTGCCTACTAAGGAACAAATTGTAGACATCTTCACCAAGCCATTGCCAAATGATACTTTTGAGTATCTCAAAGGGAAGTTAGGGGTGATTTAACCTCCTAATCAAAACTAAGGTGCAAGATATTGCATCAATCGGTGCATTCACAGTCATATCATGTTTAAGATTGATGTTGTGGTGGTTGCTACTCAAGAGGAGTAGTCAGATGATTCAGATATGTGGTTCAGGGCTTGTGTGTACCTTTGCCATTGATGTCAAAGGGGGAGAAGATTAATGTGAAAAACCTTTGAAGAAGACAGGGGGAGAAGAATCATGTGGAAAAATATGAGAAGAGGAAAAGAAGTCATGAGAGAAGAGTCAAAACCTAAGGGGGAGTAAGTGTTGGAGTTAGTTGTGTTGATGGTATTTTTCACATCATGTGTTTCCATCAATGCCAAAGGGAGAGATTGTTGGATGTTTTTGCTTGTTGCTGATATGTGGTTGTCATTGATGTCAAGACTATTAGCATTAATGTCTTTAAGGATGTATATGTCGAGGATATTGAGAAAATTATAATAAAATAAGTTGTAGGTTGTTTGTGAAGTAGTGAAGTTTAGTGTGATGGAAAGTTTAGTATGTTAATGATGAGAAGTTGTGGATTAAAGGGTTTGTTTTCGAGCCTATCTAGTTTATTCTCTGAAATTTTCAAAGGTGCTCATGTAGATTTGAGCAAGTTATGAGTTTCTATGTTCCTATAGTTATTCTGTTACTGTAGTTGGTGTTCTTGGAAGAAGATAATGTGATTCTGATAATCTGAGTTGTTGCATATGCTCTTGTGGTTCTTATTGATGTTTCTAGATTGTTCTCTATCAATGTTGCATGTCTATATTGATCGTTATGCTCATGATTGAATATTTTCTCTTGCGTATTCATATTTTTCATTTTCATGACTAACAAGGTGTTTGAAGCGTGTTTTGGATCTTTGAGGAAACATATTTGAAGGTGTTTTGTGTTTGAGGATGTTATGTTGGGTCTTTATTATTTTGTGGCCAACTTTGGTTGACTCACATCGATGATTCTTTATTGTTTTGGGTAGATAGTTTGTATGCATCTTATTATTTTGTTGAAGCCGACATGAAGTGATGTAATTACTTGTTGTGAATATATATACGTGATTGTTTATCTCATTTGAGAGATTTAGGAAGTGAAGTGTGCAAGTGTTATGTGCTAATAAAGATCAAATCATTCAAAGGTAGAGCAGAGTGTGAAGAAGTGTTCATGTGCTTAACTAGAACTATAATCAGGCATTAGCAGATGCTACTTTCTTAGTTCAAATTCTTTAGATGGATTTAATCTGAATATTTCTGTAAGACAGTGTATCTTCCTTTGTATTTGAGCAGTGAGCTCTAGGCAGTGTCCTTGAATGCAAGTGCATTCCTCATTTATTCCTCTTATACTTCTAACAGAGTATAAACTTGTGGATTAACCTCCACCATGGTTTTTCCCCTAATAGGGTTTCCGTGCAAAAATATTGGTGCTATGTGTGTTTCTGATGTGTTGTTGATTCATGCTTTCATGGTTATTAATTAGATATGAGAATAAGGGTTAATAAGTTTAATAAGTTTTAAATTTTGTGATAGCTGACTCACTCCCCCTCTCAGTTTTCGACCCTTGTGTTGCCAACAACTACTTCCTATCCCCTACAAAGGACGCTCTTCCCAAATTTGGTGAGCCTATCCTTATTTAACCCCAACTCAACACACACATAAAACATATGAGACATTCATCATCAACAATCTTTTCACATTTTCATACAAAAGATAAGAACATACACATAAGTAGAATGGTCCTACCTCAAATCCAAGCTCAAATGAAAAAGGGTTGAGGATGAGCTCTAATCCTTCTTATTCCAAGAAAAAACTTCCCTTCCAAGTCAAATCCAAAAAAGAACTTCCAAGAAAAGAACCCTTCCTTTGGCTTTCCAAAGGATTGAAATATGAGTCAAGGATTAGAATCCCTACAGGTCACTCTCTCATTCACTCCTATAGACACATCTCTTCACAAGTTTTGACACATGTGTGAGAACTCTTGGGGAAGTGAAAGGCCAAAGACTATTCAATACACAACAAGGGCTCTCAAATCTCATAAATGAGATTTTGGAGCCAATACTCCAACCCTTCCCCCAAATTTGTCACCCTTCTTAATGGCCAGTTAAGAAGGGTCATAACTTGGAAAATTTCAAATATATGGGCTTGATTTGACCCCTAACCCATAGATAACCATCCTAGGGGTTGAATAAGGGTCAATTAACCCATTTTAAAGACTTAAAACACCCCTTTCAAACCCACAAACAAGAAATTAAATTAGAAAATAATAAAAGTAATTCAAATATCCTCGAAACCTTGATCAAAAGTCTATTTGGATTTTAAAACATAATCACAAGATTAAACATTAAATCATTTAATCATATAATAAAATACAACACAAATAAGACTATGATCCCTCCAAATGGATCATAGTAGGTTTTACATGGATAACACAATAGAGTACCCTTGGTCACCTCCAATCCCATTGGCCATGGGAGTGTACTTGCACACTCAAATCCACATGTTAATAAATCCAATGCATTGTTAATCAATAATTAAATCAACAATTTCATATATATAATTAACACAATCAATCTTGAAATCAATAAATTTGACTATCAAAATTCACAATTATTCTTTCTCTAGCAATTAACATATTGTATCAATTCATGAATAGTCATGGTGTTATAAATAAATCACATCATCACCTAATTCAAATTTAACATCTTATCAATTCCATATCAAAAGCAGTTATCCATTCTTACTATGATAACCAGATCAACATGAGCATATCAAATAAAGAAAGCATGACATGCATATAATCATCATAAACAAGAACCAAACATAACATCCAATGTCCATGATCATCCAAAATAGTCTAAACCACATAGAGTATCAACATGTTCAAATCAAAAGACAGAAAAATGGGGTGTATCAAATAGTAGGCCTCACAGGGATTTTCTTTGGGAAAAAAATGTTAAGGAAAATTAAAAAATCCTTCTAGTTTCTTGGGAAAAAAATTGTCTCCCAAAGGAATTGGGTGACAGTACGTTGAGGGATTTGGTTTTTCAAAATAAGGCCTTGGGGGTGAAGATCTTGTGGAGATTATATGCTAATTCAGACTCAAAATGGTGTAAAATCATGAGGAATAAATATCTTGTTTCGCTTAAGAGGGAAAGGATTTTCACTATGAAAGACCTTCCTTGAGGCTCTAAGATTTGGAATTTTATTTCTTCCTACAAATATCTCTCATCCTCCCACGTTTGTCTTGGGTCATACATAATAGGGATAAGGCATTGTTTTGAGATGATGGTTGGAATGGCCAAAAACCTCTTAGGGCCTTTGGCAAGTGGAATTTAATTGATTCTATTTTTGAAACCCTATGGGGATGTAAGGTGAGGGAATATATGGAGATTGATATTTCTTCCTCTCCTCCTTCAATGAAATGGAGGTCTTTTGATTTTCTTCTCGTGCCTCAAAATTTGAAGGATTCTATATGGCAGGAACTAAATAATAGGGAGGTTATCTCTCCAATATGGTAGATGAAATCATTTGGCTTAAGTCAAAATCAAGCTCTTATAATGTAAAGGATGGTTACAAACTTGTGATTAGTTCATCTCATTCTTTTGAATGACCTTTCAACTTATGTTGGGGTTCAACTATTTTGCCTAAAATAGGTGATTTTGTATGGTTAGCATTAAAAGATAGAATTTTGTTTGGAATGGGATTGGATCACCTAGGTATTACCCTTCTATTTCATTGTTTCCTCTATGGTAGGGCATATGCGGATAAAAATAATCTTCTTTTGTCTTGTGAATTTTCTAATAAATGCTAGGTGTGGTTACAAAATAAGTTTGGTTGGTCTGGCCCTTTTCATTGCTCTCTTTTAAAGCAGTTCCAATGTTGGCTTTCTTTATTAAAATCTTCTTTATTTACTTGCATTGGGAGTTGAGTTCATCTATTTTCATTTGGAAATTATGGTTGGAAAGAAATAATAGGATCTTCAAGAAGAAGGTGTTGGATGTAAATCAGGTCATCCAAAAAATTAAATCTGCAATATTAGAATTAGTCATGTCCCATGTCTTGAGAAATGCAAATGTGGAGAATGCCTTCACATCATAGGATGCTTGGCTCTTAAAGTCTTGGGAATAAACCACCTCCTATACAAGGTTTAGTGGTTAGTTTTAGTACTACTGCTATTAGGAAAGAAGTGAAATGGGATCCTCCTCCAGAGGGGATGTACAAACCAAAATTTGATGGGGCTTCTCAAGGGAATCCTGGTTTATCGGGTGTAGGCATGGTTATAAGGGATCATAAGTCTATCATTATAGGGGATGCTTGTCAGATGTTGGGTGTTGGTACTAATAATGTTGTAGAATGTAATGCTCTAATTCTTGGTTTAAAATTGGCAATCAGTTTCAAAATCTCTCATATTATGGTTGAGGGGGATTCTCAAGTTGCGATGGGTGCTCTATCAATAAGTTCATTAGATGCTTGTCATTTAAAATACTTGCTATTTATCATACTAGATATTTTCTTTAGAACTTCATGTCTTTTGAAATTTTATATTTCTTTAGAGAAGCTAATATGGTGTAGTAGATGTTTTGGCTAATAGGGAAATTGACATGTCTCTTCCTTTCACAATTTTTTCTCAAAAAGAGATGGAAATGCTTATGCAATAAAGACCTCAAATGATAATGCTTTTTTGTGTTTGTTTCTTTATATACATTTTCTCAGGGACATAATGCTTGTTGTTACCTTGGCGCTAGCGAGGCTGTGTAAGTATTGATGTTCTTATGTTCTTCCATGGTGTAAATTATGCATTGCTTCGAGATAATGTCTTCAAGGTTGTAATATCTATATGGTTGCTTCTGTATCTCTAATTATGCTCTGAGTGATGCATGCCTTGTCTCATATTAATTCCCTAGTTTCTAATAGTTCTTTCCTTTGTCATGCAAGAATGTTGGTATTAGTCTATGTTACCTTGAGAAACAAGATGTTCTTTGTCTTTTTGGGTAGTGAGTATTCATTTTTGTTTTTGAGATTTTTCCCTAGAAAATTGCTATTGTTCTCCTTCACCAGCCAGTTGGTATTACTCACTACTAGTTGACTAGTGTGGAGATTTCAAGCTGGAAATGATGTACAATTTAAAAATGATTTTCAACTCTCTAGCATGCTTTTGTTGCTCTCTTTCATCGGCCACCTAGTATTACCCAATACTGGTTGACCGGTGTTGGAGATCCCAGGGTGGTGTATGATGCCACTTGAAATCTGGCACATTTATCTTTCCTTGGCAGTTCATCAGTAGATGTGATGGATTTTACTTCACTTGGCAATATATGATATGGAAAATTAGTATTTTGGCATTCTATTCCCGATATACATATTTCGGGGTCTTTTCAGTCATGCTAAATTGATATGCCATCCTTGTGGTGGTTGGGTGTGTATGTAAAACCTAGTATGAGTGTTATTGCTTGGCATAGTTGCTCCATTTTTCTATTCAAGGAACATGTTTAGTTTCTTAGAATCCATTTTAGAAATTGATTGCAGTGTACAGTGTGATATCCTCTATTAATTTCTGAGCATTTAATAATGATTTCTTTGCTCATGTGTACTTCCTTATAATGATGTTAGAAGATGGTTTTATTGCCTCACATTGTTTCTCTGATGGAATTACTTCGAAGGTGGTTTGGTGTCTCTATGATGGATGCACAATTTAGAGTTTTCATAACTCCTAAGTACTGGGAGCTGAGAGATCCTCTTGCTTTCTCGAGGGACAAATTTTATTGCACGTTCATGTTTTGTTGTACTCAGGTGGAGGATACTCTTCACCATGTAATTGAAAATGACTGGTTTCTAAAATTCTTGTTTGCATTACCTCATGAAATTGCCTCCATTTTTGATTCGAATGTAATGAATGCTACTTGGTGCCCAAAAACGGTGAAATATCTTGCGAGCTCTTACCTGCTTTCTTCTTTGTTTTCCTTCTCCTCTCTGTCAGAGGCCTTGGAAAATTATTGTCTATGAAATGTCTCTCCTATTGTTGGTGGTTTCTTAGATTGGAGTTCTATCTTTTCCAATTGGGCTATCTCTTATTTGTGGTAGTTAATGGTGTCAACTCTTGTAGGGATAATCTCCATGCTTTCTCTGCACAAATTTCATGTCTTCGACCTCATATTGGTGATTCTCTTTTTTGCAAAGCTTAGTCTACTTTTAATGCAATTCATTTCTTGTTCAGACATGCCATGGATGATCCCCATTCCACTATGTTCTTCTCTCCACTCTCGGATATGACTTCTTCTTCTGAAAGCTATTCTGAATTGTGAATTATTTGTATGTTTTGATCGTCTTCGTGAGAGATTTTATATTTTTCTCTCTGAAGTGATGTATCTGCTCTATAGAACCATGCTATGTAAAATATTTTTTGATACATGAATATAATGATATAGAGGCTTCACTGCTTTTACCCAAAAAAACATCTAAATTTATGTTTAAAATTAAATTTTCATTGATTATTTTATCATTTATTAATTTAATTGTTTCTTGAACAATTTATTTAATATTGAATTGAGAATGCAAAATAATGCATTTTCAATTTTTGGATTCAAATTCTTAATTGTACCTCTTTTTTGAATTTGTTGTCTTTATTTTTCAAATTTTTATTTTCAATGTCTTCAATGGATTCTTCATGTTCTAATTGAATTGACAAAGATTCTATATATTCATTTATGGACTTTGATTTCTTATTTTCACAAAGTTGTATTATTTATTCTTGTTTCTTCACATTCTCGACTTCACACTCCTCCAATATTTTATTTTTTATTCATTTTCTTGGCATGATATTGAATTATATATCACTCTAATACAATTTCTTAGATAATGAAAATAAATATTGACAATTATCAAATTCAAATATAAAATATGAAAATAGTGATTCGATTTCTTCAAACATGAAAAATAATGATTCAAATTCTTCATAACATGGAAATAATCATTCATTTTTTAAAAAGAAAATAATGATTGATACCATAAAATTCAATCTAAACATATAATTTTATATTTTTACATCAATAGAAGAAGAAAAGGTAATATGTTAGTCAAATAATTATTGTAATCCTTCAAAACCATAAAAACTATGTTTGTATATTAGAGAATACGTAGTTTATTCAGAAATAGAGCATGTGGGTCAAAAAATCATGGAGTGTGTTGGAAGAATAAGATGTCATTGATGAACTTGTTGGCAAAATGAGCATGTGGGATGAGTATAAAGTGAACGGTTATGCATTGCAGTGTTTTCATTAATGATATTGTATCATAATATGACGACTATGGTGCATATTAGTTTGGGTGTCTTGAGCATGCTTGAGGATGATCGTGTAATAATTTTTCAAGAAGGTTTGATCTAGTGAAAGAAATAGTTGTGGAAATTATCAAAGTGTGAATTAAGGTGATTATGTGTACAGGGGATTTGGTATTTGGGTCTGCATTGGTCTGTTGATGAAGATTTTTCTCTATGCTTCTAACATAATTTTGTTGGTTGATAGAAGATCCTAATTCTAGAGTTTCATCTTGTTTTGGCTCTTGGTGTGGATGTTATCAGTAATAGAAGTTAAAACTGGCAGTTACAGGCATTTTCCAGTCTAGTGCATGTGTTTTGGTGAATTTGCACTTTTCCATAGATTGGATTTTGGCTTTATAATTTTGTGGAGTTGTTGACAAGTGTCAGTTGATTATGTATTCTAGTTGGCATAGTGTTTGGAGGTCTATGTGTCTGGATATAGTTGTACAGTTGGCAATTTTTTTTTATTAAGTCATTACTGGTGCTAACCTAATGGGTTGAGTGTATTACGAAGGATGAACATGTGTTGATCTATTATGTGGATGCTATTTTAGGTTCATTCTAACCTATTTCAAATTATTTTGAGGTTTGAATCTTGGCATGAAGCATGTGTGTATGGATCTTGAGCCGAGAAGTTACATTTTTCTTATTACATCCAATTAGGATGACCTAATTGATGTTTTGGGTGAAGTAGATATATATGAAGAATCATTTTCAGTATTTTGATATAGGTGTGATGTGTATGTGAGGTGAATGATCCAAACAATAGTTTGTGAATGTGAATTGTGTGAATATAGTGTGAATACAGAGCAAAGAGTGATATTTCAAATCAGTATGAAGAGTTTTGAGTTTATATTCTGAGCTTCATTAGAACTGTATTTCATGCATGTGTTAGATGCAATTGTAACAATTCAAACCTGGCTATGAGCCACAATCTCTTCTATCTCTTTTAATTTTCAGTGGATAGTGAGTCCACTTGGACAATGAGTATTGCGAGTTAATCCTTATCATGGTTTTTTCCATTTTGGTTTTTCCATGTAAATATCTTGGTGTTCCTGTGTTGTGTGATTTTTTCATGTTGTCCTTCATTATTGCAATAGAATATGTTATGTGAGTTGGATGTTTAAATGTTTAAATGGTTCAAAAGAATATTGATTCACCCCCTCTTAGTATTTCGGGTTTTCAACATAGTGCACATGCTTTTAGATCTTTTTTGTTTGCTATATACACATAAACATGAGAGTGTTATAACATATTTATGTAATAGTGTGAAATATTGTATACTAGTTCAATTTCACACTTACACCTTGAACTTGTTTAGATTTAAAAATTAATAATAAAATTGTGTAAATTTCAAAACAAAATATTTTATTCTACAATTGATAATCACAAGGTATTATCATCTCACAACCCAAATTTAAATAAAATTCTCCAAGATGTAGTGTAGACATTCATGTGTCACATTTTGATGAATTTTTGAAACTCAAATGTGCACTTTTCGTGTGTGTTTCTTATGGTACATGTTGTAATGCCAAAAAAATAAAGAAATACCCCTTCCCTCCTATTTGAACAAACAAAATATTTTTTTTCTCATTTTCACATAAGTCTTTACACTCTCATGCAAGAAACTCTCTCTCTCTCTCTCTCTCTCTCTCTCGGGAAAAAATTGTCAAAATATCTACAACCATTACTACAATCTTGAGGCAAGCACTCTCGATTATTATGATCTCCTTCTTGCAATATTTGAAGCTTCCAAGCTAGTGCTCTATTTCCATATCAATCACATTTATCACAAGGGAGCCCAAATTGTTGGTAATAATCTTTATTGTATTTTGTTATTATTTTACAATTGAAGAATATTTTCTTCTCATTGAAATACAATTATTTATTATTATTATCAAATCTATTCATCTTCAATGGTGATTTTCCTCGTAGGTACCTTTATCAAGCATTTTAATTTTTAATTACTTTTAGTCTTTAATGCAACTAGGATTTAAAAAATTTTGTTTATCATATTTTATTTTGGTTTTTTATGGAGATCGAAAGACCAAAATGGGAGTTTGATTGAGGTAAATCTTTAAATAGCCCCCAACATTTTTCTTGTCTTTGTGTGTGTAAGTTAAGACATCTTTGATAGTTGAAACGAACATCCTGGAAGTTTAGAGCCAACTGGTGAAGGACGATATCACTATGTGAGGATGTTTGTGCTATGTGTTGGCATCTGAGGTGGTGAGCTCTAACATTTGATGCCAAGTTCCTTTCTGTTTTCTTTTTCATTCCTAGTTGAAAATAGAATTATATCTAAATATGTTGTTTTCATAACTTAATATTTGCATATTATTCTTGGGTTAGCCTACAATATTATGTCCAACTTTTTGGCCAAAGTAGGACATTGATTTTTTATTTTTTCACCATATTTTCACTTTCTAACACTCATAAAAACTAAACCATTTAGAATTTGAAGATGTGAATTAATGATTTTTGAAATTTTGTCTACAGATTATAAATATATGTTTTAAAAAATTAAGAAATAATTTGAGATTATTTACGTACTATTTTTTATAGTTAACAATATTTTTAAAAAGTGGCATTACTTCAGTAAAACATAACTTTGTTTGTATGAAGGATAAAATTATAAATTTTTAAACCTAGATTTATAACACCAATATTTAGTGCATTGATATTTTTTAATCATTTTTTGTTGCATAATTCTTTTATAACTTTTTAAAGTGAAACTAACTATAATTTAGACATATGTTACTTTGATAACACATAACTTTTTTCTATGCGTCTAAATTAACTTCTTTTTTTGTTGAAATAAGGGCATCGATACCTAGGACATATTTTTTAGATTTTTTTTCTCTATTTTCCTATTTTCTTACATGTGTGAAACAAAGACTTTGTTTTTTAGAGAAAAACCTACATTCACAAAAAATAAATATAATAATCAAATTAAATATACTCAAAATTATACTTTTTGGATATATTATATGTGAGGCCCAACCCTATCTATGATTATTGTGACCTTTTTATAAAGTCCAATTATGTTGGATTAATGAATTATGTGATACTTTGATCAATATTGACTAAGTGTAATATTATCATTGAAAATTTGGATGGGTAAAATGGTTAAATCTTTACTTTATTTACTATATTGGAACATTATAATTAAGTGAGTGTGTGTGTTTGTAACTGAGAGAGTTGTATATTCAAGTTTAAAAAATATAAAATAACATCAATGATTGAGCTCAAATAAATACTTAACATTTTAATCTTTTCATGGCTCAGTTAAAGGATGATTGTAATAAATGTGTCATATTAAAGTTATTTTGACAAATCATTAGGAAAGCATGAGAAGTGTGTGCAGTGAAAATCCTTAATCTAAAAATGCAAAACTAAATGAAAGCAATGGAAAAAAGAACACAACAACACCTCAGATTAGGCCTAGTTGAAACTAAACAAAACAACAATAAAACAACAAGAAATGTTATACCTTTGCTTGTCTAGCTTGATGGAATGGTTGGCCCTTGATGATGTTCTTGATGTGTTCTCCTTGATGGAAAGCTTGCAATAATGGAGGTGGTTGAATGATTAATGATAGTGGGTGAGTGCAATAATGGCTACAAGAATGACTTGAATGCAATAGTGTTGTAATAATGGCTAGAATGTAAAAAACTTCAAAATCTCAACAACACTTGAAAATCATAACAACACTTAACCTCTAACTTGAGGCCAAGGCCCTCCATTTAAAGAAAAATGGATGACTGGGATTGATCCACCATGGACAAGATGAAGGGTTGTGGTGAGTTGAGGACTCACAAGCCCTCACATCTTGCCATGTGGAGGGTGAGATGGAAGAAGTATAGGGTGACATGGAAAAGGCCATGTGGTCCCAAAGTACTTGCAAGTACCTTGGGACTGAAGAGGATTTCCTTAAAAAAGGATTTCTTGTCCCCAAGTGGGGCTAAAAGTGACAAGTGAGGATTTTTAGAAAGTCCACTCTTGTCACCATGGGGATTAGAGAAGGAATTGGAGGAATAAAAGTGAATTTAAAATTCACAAACCTGGAAGAAACCCATGGATAAGACAAGGTCCTCCAAAAGGAAGTCCTTGTCCCATGTACTTGATGTGACCTTTGAGAGGTCATGGGGAAGACAAATGCATGGGGGGAATAAGTGTGAATTTTTAATTCACATGGGGAAAAGGTCAAAACCAATAACGTAAGTACCATGAAAGGTTGACTTAAGGACATGCTAGAAAAGGTAAGTGATTAGGATTAAAGTTGTGCAAACAGGTGATTAGGAAAATTAATGAGGATTACAAGCAAGTGGATAAATATGGAGGATGTGATATTAATCATGATTAAGGAGATGCACATCCTAATGAAGGATTAATTAAATTAATACATATTAGTGAAAAGGTTATGGAGGATGTGACAAGGAGAGAGAAAGAAAGAATTTTAAAATTGAAGAGGATAATTGACTAAATTAAATAAATTGATTGATTTATTTAATTTAGAGAGGAAATGGTAAAGGATAAATTATTTAATTAAATACTTTTAGGAACTTTAGAAAACAATACAATATTAATTAAATATGTCATTTAATTAATATAGATGAATTAGACAAGTAAATGATAGGGTTTTGACCATATGGAAGTGGTCAAATTTGGATGTCGACATTTTGTCCTTCTTTGAAATGGTGTTACGAAGTAGCATCATTTCAAAGAAAATTAAAACATAGCAGCTAGAAGAAGATGGTTAGATTAAGGAAGATGCCCCAGTCATTCGAGGAGTGACTAGGAGGAAAGATGATGGGAGTGAAGATGAAGATTAGGGATTGGGGATGCCCCCTCGAGAGGACATGCGGGTTTAAGAGAACATGGGTGTGCCCTTGAAATGGATGAGATGATGCAAGGGTAGATGTGGAAGATGATGTGAAATGATGGACGAGAGAGGATGATAATATGAAGAGATAAAGGTAAGCACAAATATATTTTAATGACAAAGGTGATGGTGCCCTAGTCAAGCTACAAGCCAATATGAAGTGATGATGGATGGAGTGTTATTGATGAGGGAACGATATATCCTAGAACAACACGAGGATAGGGAAGGATGCATTCTGATGAGAGTGTTGTTGATGAGGGAAGAATACATCCCAGAACAACACAAGGAATAGGGAAGGATACATCCTGATGAGAGTGTTGTTGATGAGGGAAGGATACATCTAAGAACAAAACAAGGATAGGGATGGATAAATCTCATTGATGATGATTGATTTGATTTGGGACTCCTTTCTAGGGGAGCCACATGTGAGAATGATGTTTGGATGTATATCCATTTAGTGCCTTGGTGAAATCTCAACCCAAGATCAAACCATAAGTGTCAGGAATATTTTCCACCTGAATATTAAGTACCTGTTGAACTCTAGGATCCAAAGCAACTTGCATGGGGATCATGTTCAATTCTCCCACTATATTTACCTTTGTTTTGTCCAATTAGGCGACCTTCTTCTGAGAGGTTGCAAGGGTAATGCCTAGAGCCCTACAAACAACAAAAGGTGTAACGTTTGTAGATGCCCCTGAATCCAGAAGATAATTGTGTAGGTTATTCCCAAAGACACGAATAGAAATCAAGAAGGGAGGGGTTTCCATCTTTCCCTGGAACAAACTCAATTGAGTGTCAACTTGTGGAACTTGGTTCTTATCCTTTTCTTTACCCCTGTCTCCAGGTTGTGCTTGACTTGGACCTTTAGGTGCTTGTGAACTAGGAGGCATGTCGATTGCCTTGTTGACTGCTACTCCCTGTGGTACTGTACTTGAATTGAAAGACCCTAGGACTACATTTTTGATTTTAGGAACCCTTAACAACTCAAAAGAAGGGAGACTCACATTTACTTTCTTGAGTTATTTAGTTATATATTCACCTAATTTTCCCACATTCATGTCAGTGTGGGTTTCCTTAGAATGACCAGTCTGTCTATCCTTTGCTACATCAACATTACTTCCTTTTGACATAACAGGTTGTCCTCCTTTTGCAACTTGTACTATGTTGGCACCTAAGGTTAAGATGGATTATTACTAGCATGTGGATCTGGTGGAGTGGTAAAATTGTTAGAAGGAATAAATGTTGTAAATGGGCCTCCATCTTGTGGATTCCTGTTAGGCCTATTCCTCAAACTTACTTTCTTGTAGGTTGTTGAAACATCTGTACTTCTTCAATACCAGCCCCCTCTTCATCTAAGAGACCGTTATCATTCTTAGTTCCCTCATTAAATAATTGAGAGATTTCATCTTCATTGAGCACTTGTTCAGCCTCTTCATTATGGCTTTGACTCATACTTTGTTTCATTCTCTTCATCCCTAGGAAAAGGAGCATAATTCAACACCAAAACTAGGGAATCATATGGATTTGAGGGTACCAACTCTCGACCAGTGGAGTTGTTTTCAACTTCATACTAAAAGATGGAAGCAACATTTTAAAATTCAGAACAATCTAGCTTAGAGTGTTGACCTATCTTGTGAAGCTTGCACCACCTTGAAAAAGCTGCTCCAGCTAGATATACTCCACTCAGAGGTTTCTCTTGATTGGAAGGTTGGTCTAGTGGAGTGGGGACTCCTCCATTATTAGGTCTAGTATTCCATTGCCTATTCTCCCTGGGTGATTGTCTCCTTTTAAACCCTTGTCCATATTGTTGGCCTCTATCAAATTTTTGACCAGAACCTTGGCCTCTATCAAAATTATGATTTATGTCAGAGTGTTGCCCTTGTGCAACATCCCGATTCTCCCTATTGTAATTTTATTGCATGCTCCTCTGAGAAGCTTGGAGTTGGTTGTTTTGGCTCCTTAAGTAGGTTACCTCCATATTCAACTTCTTCACTTGCTCAGTTAGCTCATTTAGCCTTTCCTTATCAGGACTATTGTAAGGCACTAAATTTCCATTGTTTGGGGAGTATCCTAACACTCCTCCAAGACCCGCAGATTGATTCAAAACTTCTAATTTTTGTAAATAGGTAGGGAAACCAGCTTGTGGCTGTGGATAAAGGGGTTGATTGGCACCCTGTTGTGGATAACTGGGCATTGGGTGAGCCTGAATTATTGGATGACCTGGGTGTGGAACCAAAGGAAACTGTGGAATGGGATTCATAATAAGAGTGTGATTAGTCAGTGCCTAGTTAAGAGCTTGGACTTGCTCAGGGTGAGCAGCTAATCCTAGAGATGGTAGGGGTCCTGACAAGTGTTGTCTCAGATCAGTACTAACCTTAACAACCTCTATATATGTAGTGAGCAAGGTAGTTGGGGGATTAGTTCTCCACTTAAAGAAGGTGGATGTAAGACTATCTAGGGCCTCAAAATAGACTTCTAAGGCAATGGTATTATCCACAGCATAAGGTGTCTACAATCTAGTGTATGCACGGTGGAACCTATTATTGAATGATCCTATAGGCTCATTGAATTCTCTCTTAACTCTAGTAAACTGCATGTAGAGCTCATTGGAACTAATAGGAATTTTCAACTTATGCAGAAAGGCAGCCTCAAGTTCTTCCTAATTATGGATGGATGCAACAGGCAAGTGGTTGTACCAATAAAAAGCCTCCTCTCCCAGAGAGTAAGGGAAAAGCCTATATGCATCATCTTCATGATTAATCCCTCTATCCCTCAGGCAGGTCTAAAAAATCCTAATATGCTCCTTTGTTGTTCTATTAGGATAACTTGTGTGAAACTTATAGAAAAAATGCTCAGGGTTCTTGGGCATAACATTGTAGTTGTTAAAGGATAGAGGTGATGGGTTGTTTTCCAAGAAATCCATTGGCAGAGGTGGAGGTGGTAAAGGCCGAGTGATGAATGGTTGGGATTGTTGAATGGAATCAGCCTCAAAATCAGATGAAGATGAGGTGGATGAGGGTGAAGATGGTGGGAATAATGGATTGGATGATGACTCCTCCCTTCTTCTAGTCCTTCTTGACCTAGTTGGAGGTGGCAGTTCTTGAAACTCTTCTTATTCTCCTGGGGTAGATCTGGTTCTCCTTTTGAGTCTCTCAAAAGAAAAGGGTTTTTAGAAAATGCTCCAGCTTGCTTATTCAGGGCCCTCCTTCTAGCACCAATCCTATTGATGGTGTTTTCTACACAACAACAACTCATATTGAATATTAAATATCCTATCTCTCTTGAAACGTTGATCTCTATGAGAAAAGAGATAGCCCCAAGGTCTCTTGGGTGTCAGGTCATGAGAATGCAATGGAACCACTTAGTGATAAATGTGAAAATTTTGGTAATCACAAAGGGACCTTACGAAACAAATGTTGGAGACTCTAGTCTTATCAGATTTTGCAACAGGGTGATACTTGAGTTCCTACGTTAACCATAGTTCAAAGAAATAGCAAAAGGTAAGGGTTCCATAAATCCTAAAATTAATATTACTCCTAAGATCAACAATACCAATGAAGAAATAATTGGAACGAACCAATCCATTTAAAACTATTTTCTATTTAACCTAGGTTATACCTGCAATCTCACAGAAACAATGCAATCTTTTGAGGAATTAAAGATTTTAAGATCATGGACATTCATTCAATAGAATTGGATAAATGCCCACAATTGAACTAAGCACATAAATAACAGGTATAGGTGGACCTTTCACAGCAGTCCCACAATCAAGAAGCTACCCAAAGTATGAACCAGAGATTGCTACAACACTCCAACCATTAAATCACAAGCACCATTAAATTATTTTCTCTAAACCTAAAATACATTTAGATATTTCCAAGCAATTTTGAAGATAGAATAAGAACCATGCAAGATAAATCAATGCAAAGAAGACACCAATAATAACACAATGTCTTCACTTGTATTAAATCACCAATAATAGAAACAATTTTGATGTTCTGTGTTACAAAACTTGCTTGAAATATGACTAACTCCTAATTCTCACTTCTTGCTCTACTTGTTAATCTATTTACAAGATCTAGTCTTCTAACTTCGAACCAACTGTTTAACAACTAGTTTCTCTAACTTTTTTCTGACTCTTACAAACTTTGTTCTCTAACCTTTACAAATGAGGCGAAATGCCATACTTATAGAAATCATGTTCCATGTTGGCGCGAGCTAGGGTTATAGAGAAAGTCGGCCACCAACCCTATCAGCCTAGACAACTCGCAATAAATCACCATCCTACAACGAATTAATGAGGCGCCCCTTTAGATCAGCATGGGATCCCCACAAATCTTGATTCAGATCCATCCCTGCAGGTCACCTCTGACATTAATGTCCCACTAGCGCAAAGTAGAAGAAGGCTAACGCGTTCATCATAAGAGTTTGAATACAAGTCACCAACCAATCAGGTGAGCTGGGCCTCTACAACGAATCTGATCTATTCAAATCAGCTTGAACCCTCCATGTCATTCCCAACTCGGATGAACGACCCTCGAGCACACCGACCCAACGGTGTCCGAGCGAGCTTCACTTGCCCGCAACCGCAAAATGTACCCGATTGCAATCCTGCAAATCCCAAAAAATCTTCAACGTACATCCACGTCTTCGACCTCGATAGCAAGAACTTGTCTGATCCAACCTACATTCAAAATGGCCACCATTAGCATTCATTCAAGCATCAAAAATCTGTGCTAATCAATCATAAACAACATGCTAATCATCAGAGAGATCCAAAAAAGCCACCAGAATCAACTAAAAATTCATTAAAGCATCCCTGTCAAAGTTCGGGATTTTTCAACCCTCCACAAAATTCAAGTCAGGAAGGAATTTCGGGAAATTCCAGGCCAGGCAGACTTAGGCGAGGGAAGCACAAAAATCACCAAAGGAAAATCACTCATCAGTCAAAACTCTAGGAATGTCTACACATATCATTAAATTATCCAAATCCATCATGCAATGCATAACCATTAAAAATTGGGCCATGAATCCTCTCAGTTCTTGACAAATAGCAAACTTTCAAAAAAATCTAACAGGGATGGAAATCACCGAAACTAGCAATACTTAGCACATCTTAGGAAAATGAAGGAGGAACGGATTTTGGGATTTTCCCAAGGCAATGGATTCCTACGAAGTCAACATAGTTCACACATCGTTGATCGACAGTCTGACCTTCCAATGCGTCCAAAGCGACCAAAATCGCACTACCGTGAGCCAAGCATTCAACCAATGAGGTACGCGGTAACCGCAGCACCGCAAGCCAAGCACGAAACCCCCACAGTATGGTGGTGACCCACATAACCGTGGCCGGGCTCCGAGACACCTGCAACATCGAGATAAACTGTGCTACCGCGCTAGACGGACGAAACCCTGCGCAATCATGTTGCCGACCAAAGACTCCCATGGTAAGGTAGTGCCACCGCCCAACCATGACCTAGACGCAAAGCCCTCGCGGTATCGAGGTAAACAACCCCAAAGATGAAAATTGGGGAAATGAAGGAATAAAGGAAAAGTTGAAAAAAACCAGGGAAGATGGAAATCCGCGAAGCACCAAAATCCCCGAAGATAGCGTAGAACCAGCCAAAAGACGCAAATCGAAGGAACAAAGGAAAATCGAAAAAAACTAGGGGAGACAAAAATTTGCGAAGCACCAAAATCCATGAAGACAGTGCAAAACCAACCCCGTCAAGTTTTCCAAGTAGCCGGGGAAATCCGCTTGAAGGGAAAATTCCCGAAAACAGGGAAAAACCTGAAATTGACCCAAAGACTTAGAATTTTCAAAGTGTTAGCATAATGGGGTCACTTTACAAGAAATATAGGCATCAAGGAACATTGCAAAGTAGCACAAAACTAGGACCAAAGGACCAAAACACCCAAGAACCAAAACTCAAGATTTTCAAAGATAAGCTCAAAAAGGGAAAGGCAATAGAAAAGAGTCAAAA
The DNA here is from genome assembly GCA_007115665.2 of Sequoiadendron giganteum. Taxonomy (NCBI): domain Eukaryota; kingdom Viridiplantae; phylum Streptophyta; class Pinopsida; order Cupressales; family Cupressaceae; genus Sequoiadendron; species Sequoiadendron giganteum. The sequence continues at coordinate 496,913,661 of CM021102.1, read as the reverse complement.
GGCCAGGCAAAAGAGGGTCCCTACTTTCAGTGGGGCATGTGTGCAAAAATGCACAACAAAGAGGAGACATGAACAATAAGGACCAATAGAGGCATTCAACAAGGATCAAATAGGCTCAACCTAGACAATGACAATAGTTCGAGGCAACAAAGTTTCCATGAAAGGGATAACCAGAAGAGGAGTCTGATAGGAAACAGACTCCCCGAAAGAAATAGTAGGGTTGAGCTCCTCGAATGAACCATCCATAGGAGGAGAGACCACTATGAGATGATCCATGAGAGCATCCTTCCACCATGTAGCAGCACCCTTGCGATGGGCATGAGGGCAACCAAAGGCCAAATGACCAGCGAAGAAACATCTCTTGCACTAAAAAGGGAAGCCCTCATAGTCCAGGACCGGCATCCAAGGTCTATCCTCAACCAATAAGACCACATCACCATGGAGTGGTTTGGAGATGTCCAAATCAACTAAAATATGAGCTACCATAGTATACCCAAGCTCCCAAGTTGTAGAGTATGTTATTAAAAAGCATCCAATGGCTTCATAACATGATTCCTCCCAAAATTGGATAGAAATATTTGGTAGTTGGACCCAAAATGGTCTGGTATTCAGTGGCTCATTAAGAAGATTGAAAGAGTAAGACCAAGGCCTGATGGACAACAAATGAATACCCCACATCCACCCCCTATCCAACACACTATCTCGCTCCATAGAGGAGGTGAAGGTTGCAAAGAATAACCCCCTTGCACTGGGATAGAGCTCAATAAACCCAAAGACAACAGGCTTTCAGGAGACGAAAACCAAGTCATGAAGATCAGGAAGGGAGGGCCACAAGCTATTAAAACTATAGACCACACCCTATTTCAAATAATAATCCTTTTTTTTGGCAATCTCAAGTCCACAGACCACAACAGGGGAAGCACGAGCACATGGCAATGACCGAACTCTAGCTTGAGCAGGAGATTGAGCACCATCCTTTGAAACAGTCTCAGAAAAGGACTTAACCTGACCCAATGAAGGGATGCCACCAGCAACCAAAGTAGGAGGCAACACTATAGAAGGAGCATAGGGAACCATACCATCCATCCCCTGCAAAGCCACACCCTCCCACGTAGCATCATCATTCAAATTTTTTTCCCATTGAACGTTGTCAGAATGACTCCCGCCCAATACAATTCAAAATTGACTAATTTTCTTGTAAAATTGTTGGGATTGGATGGGTTTCTATATATGTTAATTGCAAGTTTTGTATGAGAAGTATGGTTTAATGTTGGTTGTTATTAAATAAAATATGACGGTTAGAAAGCTAAATATGGATAGATTTAGCAATGAAATAAAATACCATTAGTGTAGATGCATAATAAGTTTACTATTAAGGTAAAAAGAAGATTTAAGTTAGTATCTCCCTTTGCATTCTTTGAAAAAAAGAAGAAATGTACTTGAAGTCACAAGAAGAAAGGTTTAAATATTGTTCAATAAGTTATTTTTCATTATTATTTTATGTTGAAGATGTATATTCTATTAAAAAAGAAAGAGACATTTCCTTTATAGTATAATATAACATTTATAAATATTTGGAAAGTATTATTGAAGCTATGGGTATTTTGTTATAAATATTATTAGATAAATATTTCTATCCATATAACATAATATTTTCAAAATAGTTATAAATATGCTTGCATATAAGATAGTGATTTTCTTATTTAAAATTATAAAAATGCATTATAAGTATTGTCAAATAAAATGTTGATTATCAAGCTTATATAAAAATATTTAAGAAAATATTGGGCGGAAGGGAGGGCGCTCCTCCAGGCTGGCAGAGGGGGTGGAAATTCAAGCCACGGTGGCAGGCACGTGGAGCTAAGGAAGGTTGGAGTTGGCTTTATTAATGGCTTAAGGTGGTAGAAATGACCTTGCTTCCAAAGTATAGTGGATAGAGGAGGCCAGCTACAACACTCATTTCCATGCATAAAAAAAGTGAAAATCCAGCCTTTTTGATCTCCTTAATATGGCAAGGACATCTTGCACGCAACAGAGAGTACCATTGCATTTGGTGGTGGCAGCGTTATGACTGATGAGTTTATTTATGGGAGGTTTCTTTTGTTTTTTGGCCATATTTTTTCTTACAGGTGCGAAAAGGAGTGAGCGACTTCTTTCTTTTGTTCTGGGAGTGGTTTGTGCAGGGTCAAAAATGGTGAAGAGTTTGAAATTTGTAATTGAGGTATCAGTAGAAGGCTTAGCAAGGTTTGGAGCTACACAACGATTTCGTTGCAGTCATCTGTAAGGAAAATCTCCTTCCAGGTGATCACCGATCAAAGGCTGAAGAGGATTCTTCTCAATTATGATCCTTTAGTACTGGTAGCTGTGAAGATGATACTGGGTTCAAATCATTTGGAGAGAAAGGAGTATGGGAGGGCTAATATGCAAATCTCATCCCGTTTCCTTGCTTTTTTGTTGGACAACAAAATGCCCAAAGCAGAAGCGAAAGGTTTGTTGCTCAAAATGTTCAGAGAGGACCTGGTGAAAGGCATGGACAAAATTCTATGTGTATTGATCAAAGGCAGGGGTTGTCTGAGGCCCTGCAATATGGAGATGATTTGCACAGAGGATACGGTGAATATTTATCTGTTCCTTTTGGATTTGCGAGGGCCAAGCCTAATGAGGCACCATATGATTGTAGCGGTGACTGCAGAGTTTTTGAAAAAAGTTCTTTGGGTTGAAGGCAGTTGGTAAGGTATAATGGTTAACACAATTTGAGGATTTTGCAAAACTAAATGGTTTTATGTAAGTTGGGCAACGGGTTGGGGTTTTTTGGCTTAAGGGAAAACTTATTTTTTTGGCTTGCTTTATTGGAGCGTTGGTTATAGATAGTAATGGCTCTGTTGTTCTCGGCTGATAGTGTTTTTTGTGTCATGGGCTGGTAGTATATTCCTGGACTGGTTTAAAATGGTGTATTGATGGCCGTGGGTTACATTTTTTTGATGAAGCAAACTCCCTACTATGCAAACGATTATAGCTCAATATTTTATATTGATAAAATAAATATCTTATGTATCGAATTTTTTTTTTTAAGAAAATATAGAATATAGAATATAGATCTTTATAATATAAATATAGATCTTTCTATTTAAAAAAAGAGTAAATTAATAAAATATAATATACTAATATTTGTGTAAAAGAAAAATTAATTATTAAACTATAAAATGAAACTAAAAATAATGAAGAAAAATAAATAAATAAATTGAAGGTCAAAGCCTGTGGCAGCCATGGCATGGGCTTAGCTCAAGGGGCCATGGCCCTTGCAGGCCACAACCCGCAGTCTCCCAAAGGGAGCACCGCATACATCCCAGCCTCCCAAAACAAAACAAAAGTTGCTATGTTTGTTGCAACAAAATTGTTGTGCAAATTATATGGTATACATAGAGTTTTAAGTGCTCCATTCTCAGCAAAATAAAATGAATCTTGCAGGTTTTTGTAATACACAATAAAGATAATAATTTTTTATATTGTCAAATCATCTCTTTTGTACACAACCACTAAATCTGTATATCAACACAAAAATAAGAGCAAACGCAAATTTGAACTCACTTAGACAAATAAACAATAATTTGGTAAAGGGCAAAAGTTATGAATAGTTGTAGAGGAGATGGGGAAAGAGGAAATAAAGATTTGAGAAAAATAAAAAAAGAAAAAACCTACAATCACAGAGAAGATCCTCCATTATCATCCAAAAGCATATCACAAATAGATTTGTTTGAGTTTTTTTTTTTTCTTCACCCTTTCCTCTCACCAAAACCTGCAACATCCAAATGAACAAAATGAGAAGAAAACAATTGTTATAGAAATCTTTATAGCTTTAGGGTTCTCTTTGTTTGCCCTATAATCTAAGGGTGGAGATTCAATCTCATCCACTCACTTTTTGTTTAAATTAAAACATTATTTAGATTAAATTAATGAAGGTTCATTGAGTGGAGAAAAATGAGTTAAAATTTAATATGTAAGTAAACTTTTCAAACTTGAAATAAATCATCTTATTTTAACTTTTAAAATATCAAGTGGTAATTTAACATTATTAAATGGAAAGAAGAGTTATTTTAAACCAAATTTAATGTAACTTAAATATCTAAAAATGGATTCACCTATTACTTTTTTAGATAAATCATAATGATGTGGATTAAAATTATTTTATTGATGAAACTATAATACAAAATAATTATGATGAATAGTTTAAATATTGGATAAAATATTGTTGGAAGAATATTGATTATTTAAAACCGGTATGACAATTATTTCACCTTGTTTAAATATGCCTTGTCTAGACAAAAAGGGATTATAAAATTAAATAAGTGATTGTTATTGTTAATAAATAATAAATAATAAACCAAAAATGTCATTAAAATTTTTATTAATAATAAATTGACATAAGTGATAAATTTATAACTAAGGGTTATAAAGGGGATTTAAATGGAAGATCAACCAGAATATCCAATAAAGTGATTTGAAGATTTAGAATTTATTTAAGTTGGGTTTAATGGATTAAAATGGGTTCCTCGAATGTGCATAAAGCAAAAAGGTCTACTTGAGCATTATAACTAAATACAAATCAATTATTTAATTAAATAAAAATGAGTTAAACATTATCAAATTATTCTAGTGCGAATTAGCCCTATGGTATAAAAGTGAAAGAAGAAGGTGAAGATTTTTATAATTATTAAGCAAATTAATTGTCTAAATGGGATTAAGAAAGATGCATTATTTAGGTAAATTAAATGAAATATCAAGATAAGTTAAGTTGATATTCTAAATAGTTTGGTAAATGTGTAAGTGGTGATTTACGATATTTGATCAAATGGAAGGCGTTGAAATGAAACAAGGTCCATTTAAAATCAAGGTCATGAGAAGGAGTGTATTACCTCACCTCGAGATTTACATCAAACTATATATATATATATATATATAAATTAAAGGTGAAAATAAACTTAAATATTTATTCTCTAATGACTCAAATTTGTAATAAGATTCTAAACTTAATTATTAACTAAACAAAGAGAAATGAAGAAACTTGAAATCAATTGATGCAGGAGCATCCAAAAGTATTCAAAAATTGAGGTAGTTGGCAGTGAAGTGGTAGGGTTACCAGTGATGCAATGAAGCTCTGTATGTTGGCTAGAGCCATACATTGAGGATGAGAAGTCATGGATTAAAGGGTTTGCTAGCAAGTATGTCTAGTTTATCCACCAGAAGTTTCAGAGGTGCGCATGAAGATTCTATCAAGTTATGGATGTCTGTGTTCAAAAATTTATTCAATTGTCCTAAGTTGAAGTTCCTGAAGGAAGAGGATGTGATTCTGATGGCTTGAGATTCTATGAACGTTTCTGAGGTGATTCGTGATGATCGTGGATGTTTTCAGAATGTGTGTTTGTGGTCCACATCGATCATGGTGCTCATGATTGGTGAATTTCTTTTGTGAGTTCATAAGTTTCCATGTTCTTGGCCGACAAGGTGTTGTAATGTGTTGTGGATCTTTGAGGATTAATTTATGAAGGCATTTCATGTTCGAGGATGTTGGTTTGGGTCCTTGCTTTGTTGTGGTCGACGTTGGTTGGTGTGCATTGCAATTTTTTTATTATTTGTTGCCGACCTATTTGGGTCTGCACATTATCTTACTAATCATTGTAATTAGGCCAACTTGTTATGTGTAAAATGATGCATGGATGATATAAATAGAATAAGGAGGATTTTTTATGATATACAAAAAAGGGATGGATCAATAAGGTTTTTGATAGTGCAAACTATGAAGAATGGTTAAGAAGTATTCTGATACGAAAAGATCCTAGAGCAAAGAGGGAGTGTGGAGCAAGAAATGGAAATCGACTCGATGGCAGATTGTTGTGAAGATTTTCATTATTTTCATTATTTGTAATCCCTGGGTTGCGGCCTAGAATCTGTAAAGCCTAAGAGGCATGTGTAATGTGTTTTGAGATTTAATATAATGAGTAATGAGCTTTGAAGGCTAGTTTTTTCCCTTTAATGGTTTTCCCAAGATATATCTTGTGTTTTGTGTTCATGAATGTCTATTATCTTTCTCTGGATTAGTTGTTAAATTATGTTGCATATCTGTTGTGATCATGGATTTGGTAAGTTAGGCTGCAAGGCTGGACAATCCTTAATTGGATCCTCCTACCTTGATTGCATCAATTGGTATCAAAGCAGGTTGGTTGTGAACCTTTGGAGCAATCAAATTGGATAGTGGTACTGAAAGAAGGTGAAGCATTGATCTTAAGGAGAAAGTTTATGAGCCAAAGTGAAGTAAATGTGAATGAAGGAATAGAAAAATATCTTGATGCAACTTGTAGGGTAGGCTTGCTCAGACCATTGACCATTGAGGTTATGCAAGGCCTGCAAGTAGACCGCCAAACCTTGACCATGACAAGATGAATAACTTGAGACAACTTGAGGTGACTTGCAGGGTGGGCTTGCTCAGATCGTCGACCAGTGAGGAAGTGCAAGGCTTGCAAGTAGAGTGCCAAACTTGGAGAAAAACTTGAGGTAGTTTGCAGGGTGGACTTGAATGGAATTCTGACCTTGAGGTAGTTGCAAGTACCTATGGACTGATCACTGAACCCATTGAAGAGACAACATTGCTTAGTAGAGCTTGAGGTAGTTTTTCATGGTGGACTTGAAAAAATCGCTAACCATGAGGCAGTTGCAAGTACCTAAAAATAGATTTCCGAACCAATGTAAGGGATAACATTGGATTTGATATAATATAGATCAAAGTGAAGAGGCTCAATTTTTAAATAACCCTAAGAGTTTGATGCAGGAGCATCCATAAGTATTTAGAAATTGAGGCAGTTGATAGTGAAGTGGCAGGGTTGTCAATGATGCAATGAAGCTCTGTATGTTGGCTAGAGTCGTACATTGAGGATGAGAAGTCATGGATTAAAGGGTTTGTTGATAAGTATGTCTATTTTATCCATCGGAAGTTTCGAGGTGCGATGAATATTTCATCGAGTTAAGGACGTCTGTGTTTGGATAGCTATTTAGTTGTCCTAAGTTGAAGTTCCTAAAGGAAGAGGATGTGATTCTGATGGATTGAGATGTTGCAGACATTTCTGAGGTGATTCGTGATGATCGTGGATGTTTTCAAAATGTGTGGTGGTAGTCCACATCAATCATGGTGATTTTGATTGGTGAATTTCTTTTGTGCGTTCATAATTTTCCATGTTCTTGGTTGACAGGGTGTTGTAACATGTTGTGGATCTTCGAGGATTAATTTTTGAAGGCATTTCATGTTCGAGGATGTTGGTTTGGGTCCTTTCTTTGTTGTGGTTGATGTTGGTTGGTGTGCATTACAATTTATTTATTTTTTGTGGCTGACCTATTTGGGTCTACACATATCTTACTAGCCATTGTAACTAGGTCGACTTGTTATGTGTTAAATGATGCGTGGATGATATAAATAGAAGGAGGATTTGTTATGATATATAGAAAAGGGATGGATCAATAAGGTGTTCAATAGTGCAAATTATGAAGCATGGTGAAGAAGTATTTTGATTTGGAAAGATCCCAAATCAGAGAGGGAGTGTGGAGCAGGAAATGGACTCGATGACAAATTGTTGTGAAGATTATCATTATTTGAGTTATTTGTAATCCTTGTACTACGACCTAGAATCTGTAAAGCTCTAGAGGCATATGTAATGTGTTTTGGGATTTAATATAATGAGTAATGAGATTTGAAGGCTGGGTTTTTCCCTTTAAGGGTTTTCTCAAGATATATCTTGTGTCCGATGTTCATGAATGTCTTTTATCTTTCTGTGGATTAGCTATTAAATTTTGTTGCATATTTGTTGTGATCATGAATTTGGTAAGTTAGGTTGCAAGGCTAGACAGTCCTTAATTGGATCCTCCTACCTTGACTGCGTCATCAATCATGTAGGTTTTAGTCTCCCTGTTATGGGAGCTATCAAGTAATGTGAAACCTAATAAAATCTAGGTAATTTTCATGATGTAGCTCTAGTCCAAGAAAGGGGATGAGGAGGTATCTAAACATTTAATTTTTTAAATCAATACTACTTGAGTAATGGAATTATTGACATCAATATCTTGTCATCGAATATCTAAGAGTTAAAAGTCATCTATCAAATAAAAATTGATTAAGGGAATCAATCAACAATAACATACAACTAATTAAGCTATGTGTTGTGATCCAATCAATGTAATCATGACAAAGAATGTTTGTCCTTAGTAGTTGTGTTGCATAATGGTGGTTTATCGGGAGCACATTAAGTTGCAAATTGTGTTTAAACAAAAAAAATATTATTGTTTGTGTTAGATCCACATTAAAATGTGGGCATGAAATTATAATAAACATACTTACAAAACCTAATTTATAAATTACTTCATTTTATCCCTTAAAAGGTAAAGAAGAAGTGAGTTTTTGTTAGCATTTTGATAGGTGTAGAGGAGACTCCATTACATGTATGGTTTAATACTAGAGGAGCTATATCCAATTGGGGTTGAATTAACCATCTTCAATTAAAACCTTTTAGATGGAACCTCTCAAAGCTTAAATAATTAAATTTTGTAAAAAATATATGACACACTATAGCACCCTCTTGTGTTAGCAAATAAAAGATTTTATTTTTAACTTATAGTGTTTTCAATAATTCTATTGAAGAATCCATTATTTATTTACATAAATAGTAGTAGAATTGTGATATTTTGAGGTTTTATAAGGATTTGTGGGTTTAAAGTAGTTATCTTTAGCTATATCAAAATCCTTACATTACACACATTATCTCTTATTTTAAAAAATGCCAACCCTTAGGGTTAGATGTAGGGTTGGATTTTCCTTGGTCATCCAACCCAAAAGGTTGGACTTGCATATCAACATCCAAAGATGTGTTTTTTACAAAATATAAAAAAATAACTAAATGTCAAGCATACTCTTTATCAGGTTTGCACAATTTTTGATGTAGATATAACAATATCAAGATGGCTTCTAGATTTATGTAAGGCCCCACCTCACATTTGATTAATACAACTATAATTTGTGATATAATTTTCCTAAATAGATGGTTAGATATATTGTGGGCAATAAATAAGGTGATTGTGTGCCAACAATATTGTATTTCATTTTTTACTTTATGATCTATTATCGTTACCATGAAGGTGTTATGCAATCATAAATTATGGAATATGAATTGAAATTATAAATGGGTTGTTTTATAGCTAAAGTTTAGGATATTTAGCTAGATAGATTGAAGGTCGTAAATAAAGTGTTTGTGTGTGTGTGTCACATTGGCAATATTCTTGATGTTGTTGCTAGACATGTTGGAAGTAAGGTATCTCTCTTTCTTTGAAACACCATGAGGAGATGTATTTAAATTAGGATGAAAATTGAGCAAGCTTTATATATGGCCTTTAATAGGAGGGCTGATAACCCTCGTATTTCATTATGAGTTATCATCATTATTACATTTAATGAATTTGTATGCACATGTAAATTAATGAATATGACTTAAAATTATAAGATGGATTTTTGTGCCATAGTATATTTTGATGAGTAATTAGTTAGGTAAATGGTTCACAATTAAAGTTATGAAAATTCAATTAACAAATAATGTGATTTATTATTGTGGTCTAACTCTACTTAAGGTTGTGTTATGCAGGAAAGTAAGTGTGCCAATAGGAGAATTGAGGAACATTTGTACCAAATAAAATATTGTCTAAATGGGTTTTAATGGATTGGAAGGAAATGAGGATTTAACATTATTTGGGGTTATTGTGTTTATGGGATTAATATTGAGGGTCAAGTTAAATGTGTTTGAGAGGGTATTTAATTATGAGTCATGTGATGTGATGGGACTTCAATTTTTTTTCAAAATTCTACCTAAATTGGGCATGACTGGTTAGTTTTAACAGAGATAAGGTCTGATATTTTGGGTAAAGGGTTTTGATCACTCATGAAAGATTGATTGGTATCTTTTAAAACCCTCACGTTATTTTTCAATGTTGAATTGCTATTGAGGGTTTTTGGTCACTTAAGTTATCCGACTGAGCCTTTCCTTCGTGCTCTTACCGGCCTCTTTCACCCGACCTATCGGTCTCCTTTTTTCCACCTGGGCTTAATTGTTTATGCCACCGAGGGTTCTTTCCGACTGACCCCATCAGTATATTATATTTGTTTTATGGAGCTTGGCAAACCGTCTGATCACGGGTTTTGATCTGGACTGTTCCTCATGAACCTCACAGGTTTTCCTGCTGATGTCACTTAGGTGGTGCAAGGTGTGCAAGATGCCACCATCTGTCATATACGGAGGAGTGGGGCCTTTTTCCCGATGCACCAGTAGTGACAAGTGGGCGTCATTTCACCAGTGGGAATTTAATGACGGAGATTAATGATGACCGTCCCTTGTAGGCCTCGCACGATTAGAGTAAATGTTCCAAAAGTACCATGAGGTTTGTGAAAAGGAGACACGTGGCCTGGCTCTTGGAACAACAGGGCTAGGTGGGGCTTGCTGCCCGATTGCAACCTCCTATTTTTGTGGGCTATGATTGGGTGTGGTTTTTCCCAAGTGGTGATGTGGATATTCAATGATCATTGACTTGATCTGAGTCGTTCGACTTGCCAGGTATGTTCCACTTCAATGGTTCAAATTCAAAGGGTTACTATTCATCTGTGTGAGGAGTTTTTGCACTCTACAACTTGTTTTCATTAATGGTGCGGGTTTTCCAATGGATTTTCTCCTGATTTCCTTGCGTGCAAGCAGTATCCTCCTGATAAATACAATGATGGGTTGTACGCCTGGAATAAATTTGTGGTGGCAATATCAGCTACTAATCATTCACATGCTCGTATGAGCATTTGGGCAATTAATATTCCTTGCATCGGATTACTCTATAAATACCTACTGAATTTCTCAGTATTATCATTGCATTTTTGAGTTGATCTGTTTGCAGGTGGTGGTTTAGTTTGTAGTTTCTAAGCTACACATCTTCAATGCACAAGTCTAAGGTGCGTCGAAGTGCCAGAGTAGGCGCGAGGAATTCGCAGCATGAGGAGGAACAACGTGTCCCTGATGCTCCTGAAGCGAGTGAACGAAGTGTGGGAAAGAGGTCTGGGCACTGCAATTCTCTTGTCGTGCTCTCTTCGAGCTCTGGTGGTGATGGGTCTGAGACTGACTCAGACTATCATTTCTATCTTGTGCCCATGACTGAGCTCATGGGTGTCGATGAAGAGGTCCTTGCAGTTTCAACAATAACTACAATGGCACCGTGCCGTGTTGGTGGGGTTAGTGCTGGTGTGGATAGAAAAAAGAGAGTGGTTCCACTTCAAACTAAAGCGAGAACTGGAAGCGGTCACCTGTACCGGAGTCATGTGTTGACTAAATTATTTCTAGTGCTAGTGTGTGTTGCTCATGGGTGGTGTTGTTCAGGTGGTTCATCTTGTGGATGTGGACGTGCGCGTGCGTGGCACACTCTTATTTTTTTTCTCTGACTGGTTACTGGGTGTAACCGTTTTTTGATTCCTCGAATCGTATACTATTTTTCTAATGATGAGGATTTTTTGGAATGTGAATGTGAATTTCATTTCATTTCAATGAAATAAATTTTGAAATTAACAATGGAGCCTGATGCTTGTTGCTCTCTTGTTCTATAAAGGATATTTTATGGCTCATTGTTAAGTGTCATATTTTTTGTATCTGGAGGCTTAGTATTTGTACAGTCAGTTTGTTTATTGTAGGTTTTTTCTGAAGGTATTAGCTAGTATGTCTTTTCTGGGGCAGGAATATTATAAAACAAGCAGACTCTGCTTATGTAATAAAAGATATTGAAGTAATAAATGAAAATCTATTAGAACAATTGCTCTCCTAGTTTCATGTCATGAGTTGTGAATGAGTTTATTAATGATATATTCATTCAGCTTCAATGGTATATTTGAGTGTGTACTTCATTTTCCTGCTTTAACTTAATGAGTTAATCAAATTGCTTGAAAATGAGTTACAAATTTATGATGTTGTCTTCAGGATTCCTTAAGGAGTATTGTTTTGATAACTGAAAATCTCATAATGTAAATCATTATGGTGATACGTCCATGATATATGGGTTACGTTTTATGTGACTCTTGCCCAATGGATGAAGCACTGGATAATTTCTTCAGGATCCTTGTTTTGAGGGTATAGGGCTGTAGTTCTAAGCACGATGGTTCAAAATATGAACAAATCTAAAATATCAAACCTTATCTCTTTGGAGATGTAAATATTATGTTAATTTTTCAGTCTCGTTGCTTTAAGATAATTTTTGTTATTCTTTGGTTTACCACAACCAGGATAATTGCTATCTAATTGCATTGGTGGGGATTGTATCTGTAAGAAGAAGTGTTCTTACCAGGTCATGAAACATTCTTATGAACACACTTAGGAAAACTCTCCTTGGTTTCACAGAGCCAAAAGTGTAGGAGATCTCAGTCTTTGACTGAATCTCGTTAGTTGGCCACTAGCTTTGTTAGTTCTTGAATATAGAGGTTGACTACCTCTTAGAGAATTACAAAGCCTTAGCTGGGGAAAATTTAAAACACCAACATGATGTAAGAGGGGTTAGGATTTGGGGGATCCTATTTAGGTTTAAAATTTGGATGGACCATTAAATGGGTATGTTGGATGTTGTGGTTGTGTTGCTGATATATTGTTGTCATTGATGTCAACACTATTAGTATTTTAATCTTCTTAAGGCTATATATGTCGAGGAGATTGAGAAAATTGTTAAAAATATAGTACAGGCAACCAGTGGAGCTGAGAAGGCTAGAATGTTGGAAAGTTGTGTGTTGAAGATCTGAAGGTGCGATTCAAAGGGTTTGTTGTTAAACCTTTCTAGTATGTTGTCCAAAAGTTTCAGAGGTGCACATGAAGTTTTGTGGAAGTTATGAAGATATGTGTGCCTACAGTTATTCAGTTTATTTAGATGGTGTTCTTGGTCAAAGCGGATGAAATTATGGTAATCGCATGTGTTGTGCATGTACCTATGACATTCATGGATGAGTGTAGATCGTAATCTATCCTTGATGTACCTTCATAATGATTGGAGTGTTCGTGATCGGACATTTTTCTGATATGTGCCCGAGTGTTCATGTTCTTGGCCGACATTGTGGTGTTAGCGTATTACGGATCCATGAGGATTAATATTTTATTGTTTGGCATGTTTGGAGATGTTTGTTTGGGTCCTCACTATGTTGTGACCAACTTGTGTTGGTACGCATTGAAATTTATTCATGTATCAAGGACGACAGTTGTAATTTATTCTTTATTTGTGGTCAAATGAATAGTGGATGCAAATTCATGTAGAGGATATATATACAAGATATTTTTCCTCATTTATGAGGAGTGCTCAAGTGTACAAGTGATGTAAAAGTGCGAATAAAGGTCAAATCATTTAGAGCAGAGTGTGGAAGAGTTTGAAGAAGTTTTGTGTGCCTAAATGGAATTGTAATTAGGCTTTTGCAGAAGCTATTTTCTCAGTTCAAATTCATCAGATGGATTTAATCTGATTACTGTATGTAAGGTAGTGAGCCTTCCCTTTGAGCAATGTGCTCTAGGCAGTGTGCCTAAATGCAAGTGCATTCTCTTTTTATTCTTCATTATACTTCTAATAGGGTATAATCTTGTGGACTAACATCCATTGTGCTTTTTCCCCTAACAGGGTTTCCACGTATTAAATCTTGGTGTTCATGTGTCTCCGATGTGTTGTTCTTATGCTTGCACTGTTAATTATTAGATCATGATATAAGGATTGGTTAATTTTGTATAAGTTTTATTTTGGTAACAACTGATTCACCCCCCCCTCTTAGTTGTCTATCCTTGTTTTTCCAACAATTGGTATCAGAGCTATTTCCTTTGAAATAAGCTTAATAGCTTGAGGTGATCCGAGATGGCATCATTTAAGAAGGATAGTCCTAGATTCAATGGTACAAACTACTCTCTATGGAAAGTCAGGATGGAATGTCATTTGAGGTGCATTGGTGAACCTTTCTGGTAGATGACACAAATTGCATATAATATTCCTCAGAATGGTCCCTCCTCTGAAGATGAGATCAAGCAAGCATAAATTAATACCAGGTCAGTAGAAACACTGGTGAGTGCTTTGAAAGATTCAAAAATGAAAAATGTGATGGGATTGAAGACTGCATACTAGATTTGGAAAAAGCTGGAAACATTGTATGAAGGAGATACACTAGTGAAAAGTACTAAGATACAAAGTCTAAGAGGAAAATGGGAGAGCTTGAATATGAATGAAGATGAGAACATATTTTCCTTCTCACATAAGATAAATGAATTGGTGATGGACATTAGATGTGCTAGTGGAACTATGAATGATGATGAAATTGTGGCTAAGATACTTAGATCTATGCCCCCTTCCTACAAAACAAAAGCTCATGTTATTGATGAACTCAGAATAGTGACAAATATTACAAAAGACATGTTGATTGGAAAACTTGCTGCATTTGAATTAAGTGAATTTGGTGAGTCTGCTCCTAAGATTGAATCTGCTTTCAAGGCCACTGTATCTAGGAAAAAGAGATATGATTCAGGAGAGAATCCCCAGAGAACATTCGAATATGAAGATGAGATGAAGTGGATTGAAGATGAAGAAAGGGAATTGGAAAAACTGGAAGCATTGATTGTGAAAAAAGAATCAAGAGGTCATGGTAAGTACAAAGGAAAGTTACCTATTAAATGCTTTTCTTGTAGTAAGATAGGTCATTTTTCTTCTAGATGTCTTGAAATATTTTCAAAATATAAGCCTAAGAATAGTAGATTCCAAAGAAAGTGTTATTATGCTGAAGAAGGTGTAACTGATGAAGAATTTGATAAAGAAACTGGAAATGAAGATGAATGGATATTTATTGCTATCAAAGAAAATGTTCAGGTGTCCATTGAATCTGCTAGTAATGTAAATGTTGAGAAAGCTCTTGTAGACAAAGTTGAAGAGAAAGATGAGTGGGTAATTGACAGTGAATGCTCACATCATATGATTGGTGACAAAAGAAAATCTGTAAGCTTGAAAAACTATGAAGGTGGTGTAGTGAGGTTCGTTGACAACACTTTTGGTGTGATTCGTGGCAGAGACACTATTTATTTTGGTGGTAAGCATAATACTGATGATTCTCTTTATGTAGAAGGCCTAAAGCATAACTTGTTAAGTGTTGGAGAAATGGTAGACAGAGGCTACAATCTGTAGTTCAAGAATGGTAAGTGTAGAATAACAGGAAGTTCAAGAAATATAATTACTTCAGGAACAATGACAAAAGGTAATATCTTTCATTTAAGTACTGCTAGTCAAAGTTGTTTGATTGCTCAAACTGATGTAAGTTGGTTATGGTATAGGAGGTTATGTCATGTGAAATTTTGTAACATTGTCAAGATAAGTTCTACTCAAGCAGTCAAAGATTTACCTAAGTTAGTGAAGCCTTCTAACACTATGTGCAAGGAATGTCAGATGGGAAAGCAAACAAGAAATTCCTTCTGGAGAAAACAATACAGCTCTAATGGAAAACTGTATTTGATACATACTGATCTATGTGGTCCTTCTAGAATCACAAGCCTACAAGGTGAAAGGTACTTTATGTTACTAATTGATGATTATTCTAGAATGATTTGGGTCGCTTTCTTGAGAGAAAAACATGAAGAATTAGGAAAGTTCAAAAGTTTTAAAGCTATGGCAAAGAATGAGATAGGTCAAAAGATCAAATGTTTAAGGTCAGACAGAGGTGGTGAATTTACTTCATTAGAATTCAATTATTTTTGTGAAGAGCATGGAATTCAAAGACAACTATCTGCTCCTCGGACCCCTCAACAAAATGGATTTGTTGAAAGAAAGAACATAACCATTCTAGACACTACTAGAACCATGATTGTAAGTATTGTTGTGTATACTATTAACAGGGTGAATGTCAACAATAATTTAGGTAAGACACCCTTTGAGCTATGGTTTGGTTATAAGCCTACTGTCAAATACTTGAAAAAATTTGGAAGAAAATGCTACATCAAGAGAGATGATGATATAGGTAAGTTTGATGCTAGAAGTGATGAAGGAATCTTCCTAAGATACTCTACTAAAATCAAAGCTTACCGGTGATTTAATAAAAGGTTGAAGAAAGTGGTTGAAAGTGCAAATGTTAAGGTTGATGAAGATATTGGTAGATCATCCAAAGTAATTGATTATGATTCATATGATCAACATGATGATACTAACAATGATGATCAAACACATAATCAACTTCAAATTGTTCTGGTGAATCAAGGAAATCAAGAGGCAGAAGCAAGCAAAAGTGCAGAAGAAATATCACAAGAACAAGAGGTAAGAGAAAACTTTGAAACTCCTAAGTATGTGAGAAGAAAACGTTCTAATAGTCAGATCATAGGAGACAAAACCAAAGGTGTACAAACTAGAAGAAGAATTCTAGAAGAATATTGTCTAATTTCTAAAGTTGAACCTAGAAATATAAGTGAAGCATGCAAGGATGAACATTGGATGGAAGACATGAAAGAAGAACTGTTGCACATACAGAAGAATAATACATGAGATCTTATTTCTAGACCTGAGAACAAAAATGTGATTGGAACCAAGTGGGTGTTCTGAAATAAGTTGAATGAACAAGGTGATGTGCCTAGAAACAAAGCAAGATTGGTTTGAAAAGGTTACTCATATATGGAAGGTATTGATTTTGAAGACAATTTTGCTCTTGTTGCTAGAATTGAGGCTGTTAGACTATTTCTTGCTTATGCTACTTTCAAGAACTACAAAGTTTATCAGATGGATGTGAAGTCAGCATTTCTGAATGGTGAACTAGAAGAAGAAGTTTATGTTGAACAACTAGATGGATTTCAGTTGACTGATGAAAAGGACATGGTATGTCAATTGAAGAAAGCTCTTTATGGACTAAAGCAAGCCCCTAGAGCTTGGTATGCTAGATTGGACAAATACTTGTTGAAACTTGGATTCAATAAAGGTACTGCCAACAACAATTTTTATTTCAAATTGGATCAGAGCAAAGAATTGATCATTGAAGTCTTTGTTGATTATATTATCTTTGAAGGTGATGATGATTTGTGTATGAAATTTTCTGATGAAATGAAAAGTGAATTTGAAATTTCAATGATAGGAGAGCTAAAATTATTTTTGGGATTGCAAATTACTCAGATAGATGATGGAATCTTTGTATCTCAATCTAAGTATGTGAAAGAATTACTAATTCTTTTTGGCATGGAATATTCAAAATTAGTTGGTACACCTATGATAACTGGATGCAAACCTACACAGAAAGATGATACTCCCAAAGAAAATTAGACAAGATACAGGTCAATGATTGGTGGACTACTCTACTTGACTCAAAGCAGGCCAAACATAATGAATGATGTGTGCATGGTTGCTAGATTTCAAGCTGATCCTAAAGAGTCCCATGTGACTTCTATGAAAAGAATATTCAGATATCTGAAAGGGATAGTTGATCTTGGAATCAGTACCCCAAGAATGATGATCTTACTCTAAGTGCTTTTACTAATGTTGATTGGGTAGGAGATGTAGATGAAAGGAAGAGTACCAGTGGTGGTGCATTCTTCTTAGGTAAGAAGCTGGTATCTTGGTTAAGAAAAAAAGAAAACTTAGTTTTGTTATCTACTGCTGAGGTAGAGTACATTGCTGATGCAAACAGTTGTACCCAAGTATTATGGACGAAGAAAATGTTGAGAGATGTCAGAATTGAGTATGAAGAACCCATTTCTATATTCTATGACAATTCAAGTGCTATTAACATTTCTAAGAATCCAGTATTGCATTCAAAGACAAAACATATATCCATCAAGTATCACTTCTTGAGAGGAAAAGTAAGTGACAAAGAATTCAGACTAGAGTACATACGTACCAAAGAGAAAATTGTAGATATCTTTACAAAGTTATGTAAGGATACTTTTGATTACCTCAGAGGCAAGTTAGGGGTAATTTCCCCTCCTAATCAGAACTAAGATGTAGGTATTTGCATCATTCCATGAATTCATTGCTATATCATATTCCAGATTGATGTTGTGGTGACTGATACTCAGCAGGAGTAGTCAGATGTTTTCAAAATTGAAATCAGAGCATATGTACCTTTTCCATTGATGTCAAAGGGGGGGAGAAGCAATGTGAAAAAAATGGGAAAGAAGAGCAATGAAGGAAACAAGGAAAAAAAGTGCACAATCTCAGGGGGAGATTGTTGAAAAAGAGTTAGTTGGGTTGATTGTATTATATTTCACATCATATGTTGTCATCAATGTGAAAGGGGGAGATTGTTGGATGTTGTGGTTATGTTGCTGATATATTGTTGTCATTGACGTCAACACTATTAGCATTTTAATATGCTTAAGATTGTATATGTCGAGGAGATTGAGAAAATTGTAAAAAAAATAGTACAAGCAGCCAGTGGAGTTGAGAAGGTCAGAATGTTAAAAAGCTCTGTGTGTTGAAGATCTAAAGGTGCACTTGAAAGGGGTTTTTATTGAACCTTTCTAGTATGTTGTCCGAAATTTTTAGAGGTGCGCATGGAGTTTTGTGGAAGTTATGAAGATATGTGTGCTTGCAGTTATTCAATTTTTGTAGATGGTGTTCTTGGTCAAAGTGGATGAAATTATGGAAATCACATGTGTTGCACATGTACCGATGGCTTTCATGGATGAGTGTAGATCATACTCTATCCTTGTTGTACCTCCACAATGATTGGAGTGTTCGTGATCAGAGATTTTTCCAATATGTGCCCGAGTGTTCATGTTCTTGGTCGACATTGTGGTGTTAGCGTGTTGCGGATCCATGAGGATTAATATTTTATTGTTTGGCATGTTTGGAGATGTTTTTTTGGGTCCTCACTATGTTGTGACTGACTTGTGTTGGTACGCATTGAAATTTATTCATGTATCAAGGCCGATAGTTGTAATTTATTTTTTATTTATGGTCAATTGAATAGTGGATGCAAATCCGTGTAGCGGATATATATACAAGATTGTTTTCCACATTTATGAGGAGTGCTCAAGTGTACAAGTGATGTACAAGTGAAAATAAAGGTCAGATCATTCAGATCAAAATGTGGAAGAGTTTGAAGAATTTTTGTGTGCCTAAATGGAATTGTAATTAAGCTTTTTCAAAATCTATTTTCTCAGTTCAAATTCATCAGATGGATTTAATTTGATTACTGTATGTAAGATAGTGAGCCTTCCCTTTGAGCAGTGCGCTCTAGGCAATGTGCCTGAATGCAAGTGCATTCTCTTTTTATTCTTCATTATACTTCTAACAGGTTATAATCTTGTGGACTAACATCCACCGTGGTTTTTCCCCTAACAAGGTTTCCACGTATAAAATCTTGGTGTTCATGTGTCTCTGATGTGTTGTTATTATGCTTGCACTATTAATTATCAGATCTATGATATAAGGATTGGTTAATGTTGTATACATTTTATTTTGGTAACAACTGATTCAACCCCCCCCCCCCCCTCTTAGTTGTCTATCCTTGTTTTTCCAATAGGGTATTTATAGGATAAGTTTTGATCTTTTTTTGGTTTTAAATACAAAATACCCCTAGGGTAGATGGATACATAATAAATCCCTAAGAATTGATTTACCACTCCATAACTCCTTATTAATATGAGCGATGAGTTTGGAGGTTGATGAGATAGATGGATTGAGGGTACCAACCTCACCCCCATACCTCATTTATGAGTAAAGACTTGGGGGGAGGGGGTGTTCTAGTCTTTGTACCCTCTTTATTGAGAAAAATACTCTTATAGAGAAGTGGATGGGAAGGTGACAAGTGTCACCTCTCCATCCAAAGGTTTTAGTTTGAAACCCCTTTATATCTTGGTTGTGAATAAATTTTTTTTTTTTACCCACTTCTCCTTTTGGAGAATGCTTGTTGAGTATTGAGAAAAGAAAAGAGAGTTGGGAGAAGGAAGGAGTCCTTGCTTATGGAAATGGAGGTCAAGATGCATAGGTTTAGAGAGATAATTTTTTCTCTATTCCCTCTACTCTTTGTTGATGTGTTGTAATATAGAGATTTTTTTTGCAAGAGCATGGTTGATTAAGACTAGAGAAATTTCTAAAATAGGGATTTGTTGAGTAATATATCATTAAATTTGTGTGAAACTTTTAGTTGATATGGACAATTTTGATTTATATTACTTTAAATCTTTTTGGAAGTGTATGTGGAGACCTCATTATCTTGGGTTTATATGAATGTTCTTGCTTGAGGGTTTGGCTAGAGCCCATGAGGCTTCATGATGCCAATATGGTTGGGTGGAGAGTAAGTTGTTAATATTGGCCTACAATATGAATTCTTGGAGCAAGAAAATGTTGGACTTCATTTGTTTTCACTTGAAGTCTTGTTTGAAAAATGATTTTTTTTGGTAATTATTCACAATGGATTTTTTTTACAAAATGAATTTGAAGATATTTGTAACCCAAATTGTAGTAGAGTAAAATATGTTGTAACAGTTACATGACAAATTTTTTTTTCACAACCTCATTTCCTAAAAAAAATTGAATTTTCTTACTACCTTCAAAGAAAAGGATAATTTGGTACATCTTAAGTTAATTTATTTGAATGTAAATATATATTTCTTTTACTATATGATTTCTGCTATTTTATTTCAAAATGAAAAGAAAACATAGCACATATTATTCCCTTATATTTTCATTGAAATAATGTTTCTTAGAAGGGTATTGCACCACAAGCTAAATTTGAATGTGGAAATTTTATTTAGTATCAAATAAAGAAGTTCATATACAATTAATTTTGTTTTCAATCGTGAGTTGATATTATACTTGCTTAAGAATTAAGATGTTATAAGAAGGTTTTTGGAAAAACTTTGGTTTAAAAGTAATATTTGATTCTTGTGATGCTCCAATGCCACAAAAAAATAAAAATTTATTAGTATGAAAATAATATACATATATATAAATATTACTCAAGGTATATAAGAATATAGATTTATAAGAGTTTATGATCAAATAGTATAAGTTGTTTAAACATTTATTTAAAACACAGGACATCGTGCATTCAAAGAGAGAACTATAGGAAATAAATATAATATAATATATATAGATCACCAGTTTGTAGGACTAAGGAGTTGAAATCTTAGCTCCTATGCCTTCATGGACCAAACTATGGAGGTCATGGACCTATGGTGGTGTATTTTTCTCTTGATCACACATATCATTAAATATTAGCTCCTTTACCTGTTTTTTCTTTGAAATAATAATAATAATGAAGATTCAAGCATATAGGAAAATAAAAAAGGAAAGAAAACAGGGAATTGATGATAGCTCAATTGGAATATGAGTATAGATAGATTACCATTTATTTAGAAATATATTTTCATAGGTTACCATGCCAATTATTTAGCAAAAGAAGATATGTATTAATGTAGCATCACCTCTTTCGGGGATAAGGCTGATTGGTAAGAGGTCAGATGCATAAGGAATTTAATTGGTTTTACAAAGTGGTTCATGTTGCATTTGTGAAGGGATTGTTGGGCGAGTTGGGTGGTAGTTATCATCATTTTAGGGGAAGTTAAATTTTTCATCGGAACCTCAACCTCAAATCCCTACTTTCACACCTTTACCTAACTATGAACTGACAATAATTCAAATGTTGTTGGAGTCTCTCCTTGTCAGGGGTTTCTAGCAAGGACATTTGATCTTGTTGGAAGGACACTTTTTCAACATGAATTTTGTTGGAGATTGACGTTGAAGTAGCAAAAAAAATAAAAATTAAAAAATATACTTAAAGGAACAATAATTACCATGCCCAAACTCTTGTAGATATATATCCTAGGAAATGGAACCAAAGAAAAAATAAATTAAAATAAAAACACAACTATGCTGATAGAAAAGAGGGGGTTTCACTTTTATCTCAGCCTTTACATACACAGAGTGAGAGCTAGAATGAATCCCTTGTTGGAAAAATTCCTTCACAAGGTAGGACTAAGGATAAGGGTGTCACCAACACACCTTATCTAATATGTATCTTCCATAGCAGGTCTGTAAAGTAAACCCAAATTCATTCACAAGGTAGAATGAGGATAAGGGTGTCACCAACACACCTTCTCTAATATGTATCATCCATAGTAGGTATGTAAAGTAAACCTTTTAGGGTTTTAAGTAAACGTAGGTAAAAAATAATAGAATATAACAAAAAGAGGGAAATATGGGTGATTTTAGACCATGTGATGGCTTTTCAAATTGGAGACCAACCACTCTTTTTAAAATGGACATCAAATAAATTATATTCCAACTTGGGCCACAATTAACGAAGTCAATGTAAATTCTTCTTGCCAAAAGTCTTATCACATGTAAAAAGAATAGTTGGCATTGCACCGAACCACTTATACAATAAAAAAGAATGGATAATTAAATTAATATGGCTGCAAAGAATATTATTATTAAGTCAAAAATTAATTATATATATATATATATATATTATACATATCAATTAATATTTGAGTAAGATTTTTGTGATAAAAAGGAGAGTGGGAGAAAATTAGTGGTAAGACTTAATATCATTGTTAGTATTAGTATGGGTGTGTAAATATTGAAGTTAAGCCCATTCATAATAATATGAATTCCCTGGTAATGTTGTGGATAAACATAATAACTAGATGACTATACTTGATATTATCCTTCGGGTAACACTTGGTAATGTGAGTAATATTCGAGGTAACTTATCATGGGGAATAAGTCTAATTTTTAAAGTAGTTGTAAATTCTAACAATGAAGGAATAACAAAATCTATGTCAAGTAGTGATAAAATATTGATTAAAAGGTTGAAATTATGTGTTAATTAACCTCTATTACTATTGGTGTTCACATTTAATGCTAACTTAAGAAATAATTTTGATATCTCTAAGATTTTGTTATTGAACATATGTTCTTAATACTGTTGATATTTGAAATATTAAGTAATAATAGTAATAGTATAGTTGATCAATGGATTTCTTGTATTTAGAAAATAATATTATTAATTTGAGTAGGTTAAACAATAATAATAATATTTCTATGATTAATAATAATATTATTATTGTTAATAATAATATTATTATTGTTAATAATAATATTATTATTGTTAATAATAATATTATTATTGTTAATAATAACAACCTTGTGTTGTTTTGTCAGAGACAAATTAACTGGGAGTTGAATTTGCAAAGGTTACATAGCCTCATAGGGGAGGCCGGCTAGTTTTTCATTGGAAGGGAAGGTGAATGGGTGTGGAAGGGGAACTCTTCAGGTTTTTTCTTAGTTAAACAGGATTATAATGAATTGGTGAAACCCCTAATTGACTGTAGAGACCCTCACTGGGACAAAGTATGGATTAAAAACCTTATTCCAAAAATCAACTATTTATGGTGGGTTGCTTCACATGGTAGAATTCTAACAATTGATAATCTGGTAAGGAGAGGATTTCAGCTTGTCAATAGATGTATTCTTTGCAAGTAGGAAGAAGAGTCAATAATGCATCTTTTCTTCCATTGTTAGTTCTCTAGAGAAGTGTGGTCACTCTTCCTTCCCTTGTCATTCACTGACTGGGTGTTCCCCCAACTATGAAGTCATTTGTTGAAAGCTGGTCCAACTATCCTTTCTCCCATAAGGTCATTGTGGATCTCTGGAACCAAATTCCCCCTTCTTAACTTGGGGAATTTGGAAGGAAAGGAATAACAAGATTTTCAGGGAGGCAAAGAGAAGCAGCTATGAGGTTAGCATGATCATAAAAGATCAAATATAGGAAAATATGGAAGTGGGAGGAAACAACTCCAAAAAAGTTTGGCCCACCTATAAAGAGTTGAGAATTAAGCAGGCCCGGGGTCTAAAGAAGGAACTGACTAATCTAAATTGGGCCACGATCCTGGCTAGGAAGGCTACTGTTTGGGTTCCTCTTGAAAGAGAATGGATTAAATGCAATTTTGATTATTTTTCTAAAGGTAATCCAGGCATGGACGGGGTGGGAGGTTTGTTGAGAAACCATATGGGAGACTGCATAGTGAGCTATGGCATAAATTTGGGAGTCTGCTCCAATAATAAAGTTGAGGCAATGAAAATTTGGGGGTATAAAGACTCTAAGAGAATACTATTTTAAGAAGGTAATTTTGGAAGGAGATTCAAAATTAATTATGGATATATTAAATGGAGGTGTTGCGACCCCTTGGGAATTAAAAGACATAATTGACAAATGCAAGTCCCTAATGAGTTTATTTACTCATTTTCGTGTGTAACATGTGTTTAGAGAAATAAATTTATCAGCTAATCGTGTAGCCAACAAAGTGCTTGGTTGTAATAGGTGTACCCACTGGGATAACAACCATTTTCTTTTGTCATTGAAAGAAAAAGTGCTCAAAGAAAATATGAATATGTGTACAACTTGCAAAGATGAGAAAAGGGAGTGTTATAGGAAGTTGTGATCTTGTGAAATAAAAGTCTCTCAAAATTATGATGATAAAAGTGGTATGCCATTGAGTATGAAGATCTCCTCAGGTGTTAAAGGAAATTATTATTTCATTCATGATATTTTAATGGATTGCATGGCTTTAATCAACGCAAAGGATGGTATCAAATCCAAGTGTAGTGATGTGTCTTATGTAAAATCTATCTTCCATTGTGAAGATCGACTTGTTATGAACAATCAAGTGTCATTTATTATTTGTAATAATAATAATGAAGTCTTAGCCTGGGGAAATTTGATATTGGCTATCTCTTTGAGAAAGTTCTCAAACTTCATCTCTAAAAGTGATTATTTCCAAATTGAATGCAATAGTGTTTCCTACAAGTTTGGAAGGTTGCCAGGGTGGAGTGGGGTTATGAAGAAAAGCTCATAGAATCCTTAAATCTTATAGTGCACGAAAATGGGTGGTCCAGGAAAACATATTGAACCAACGAATTTCTAGGCTCTAAGACAAAATGCGGACCTATGGATTCTTTTTAGAAGAGAGGGTATGGTTCCTTTCTTTGAAGTCATGGAAGGATACAATGAAAGTCTAACTGTGAAATTTACCAACTCATGGAGAAAAGGGAATGTGGCTATTGGTGTGGTTAGATTCGAGGTGATGACCCAATTAATAGCAGAGGCTACTAGTTTGTAAAACCATGGAATTAAGGTGGCAAAGAAGAGCAGAGAGGATTACCAGTATTTTGTTGACAAGTTCCTCCATGACGGTGAAAATCTAACCAAGTTTCAAAATGGGTATGTGCGGCTTGAAATCCTGACTCCCTATTCTCTGGTCAGTATGTTTTTGATGCAGTGTTTTACACTTGAAGGTAGATATATTATTATTAATGCATACCACTTTCCTCTGTTGAATCATATCCATCATAATGAGCATATAAATTTTCCATTTTATTTGCTCTCCTCTTTGCAACAAAACATTGAAAAGGGTGTGAATCCTCCCCTACATCAAGGTTTAATGATTTCCCTTTACAAGCATTCCTTAGATTTGAACCCACATGGTAATCCTTTAGTTGAGAGATAGGAAATTGAGAATCGAAATGTCAAGGAAAATGAGGAACCTTTAGCAGAGGTTAACCCCATTCAAGAGCCTAACCTTGGTCCCCTCCTATTATTGTTGAAAGAAATGTGAATACCCTACTAAAAGCTCTTCCTCTGCTACTAAAAGATCAAACCCTTCTACCCCTATGGGTATGAATAATCATGCTATAAGCCCCTTTGAGCTTGAGTTGGTCAAAGCTACCCCTAAGAAACACAAGTATTCTATGCTTCTTGATGCACCCAAGTCAAAGAAATAAAAAAAGACTTAAAAATCCAAAATGCGGTCATTACCATAAGTGAAGAAAAAGAGGGTATTCAAATAGAGGATATGGAGGATAGGAAGTTGAGCTATGGTAGCCGAGGTCAAAGGTCTGCTCACCTTGCAAAGGTTTCTTCCCAAGATAAGAAGGGGAAACATATAACCACTTCTCAAGAGGAGGAAGATTTGGAGGTGGAAGAGTTTGAAGCCCAAGCTGATGAAGATAGTGATGGTATGGACTTTGAAGATTCTACCTATGAAATGGGCAAGGAAGAAACAAAGGAGGAGAAAGAAGAAAAAGAGGAGGAAGAGACCAAAACTGAAGAAGAGCCAAAGAATGAAATTTTAACAGCTCCTGAAACTAGGAACATTGCTAATGATACTAATATTGTTGATGATTCTAATACTGACTATCTGAAAAGTAGGTTGACCTACATGCAGGTTCAAATAGATGACATGGAAAAATCCATTATCACTTTGATGAAGGTGATGAATGGCATCATGCGCAGAGCAATGGTCAGTGTAGTCTCTGGCCAAACCAAGATTACTAAAAAGTTGAAGAAGATGGGAAAGAATGACGATTTGATGGACCTGGTTGAGGATGAGGGCCCTGATTGGAGAGAGTATGTCTCCTATATAGGATAATACTAGGACCTAATTACAAAAGCTAAGTAATGGATTTATTTCCTTCTTCTGGTTATGGTTGTCATGATTTTTTTGTTGTTCTATTTTAACATCCTGGACTACTATTTTTATATAGCTCTATTATGGTTGATAACTTGCTAGAATCTGGTTGACCTTATAAATGGTCTTCATAGTATTAACTACTTTAGTAGTAGTATTCTATTTTTTATTAAGTATTGTGGTTCTATGGTTACTATTTTGTTAATGGGTCTGTGTGCCACCCCAGACTCATTGTTTCTTGCTACTGGTTGGTGTTGTTCCCCCTAGCTTGTTTCCTTTTTGAGTTTTTTGGCTTGTAACCATGGGATCAAAGCCCTTCCCCTAGTTAACTAATAAAAGATAACCTTGTGTTGGGTTAAGTAATAATGATATGCTTAATGGTTTATTTGAAATTAAATAGTAATATCACTATTTTAGTTACATGGTATAAATATTAATATTATTAATTTGAGGATAAATATTAAGATTAATACTTGATAAAATGATAATTATATTATTATGTTAATTGGAATTAGTTGGTGATGTTATTATTTTAATTAGATGAAAGATATTTTAGTAATGTTAAGTGAGAATAAGTATTAAAATTGTTATTTGAGGTGAATAATATTCTTGTATAGATTAATTTTCGGTCAATCATCAATAACATAATTTTCATTAAATATTCAATGGTATAATAAATAATAACACTCTTCATTTGTAACAATTAATGACAACATTGTCGATTATGAATATGTAATAATGTTGCTATGCGAAAAATTAAGAATATTGTCAACAACTAGTTGGTGACTAAATGACAATATGGCTATCATCCTTAAGAATTAATGGTTGATAATAATATCATTAAGGAGAATGATATTATTATTATTGTTACAAAAGATTGAATAAATTCAATAATAATAGCATTATTGATTCGTTGGTAAAATAAAAATGATATTGGGTAATCGTGGGTTAAATAATAATATTATTGCTCGAGTGTATAAAAAATAATAATATAATTATTTATTAAGGGCTCCATTATTGATAACTCTATCCCCTTGAAGCCTTTTGATTTTGAACATTATAAAACTTGACTATAAAAGTTGATCAATAAAAACATATAGAACTAATTAAACTATGTGGTGTTCCTCATTCAATGTAATATTATTTAATAGTGTTAGATTTTAGAAGTCATTTTATGCATTGGTGGTAGGTTGTGTATGTTATTGGGTAGTAAAACTATGTTTTTTATAAAAAAATGTGATGATAGTGTTAGATCCACATTAAAATATGGGCAATAACACTTAGTATCAGAGCCCTAGGTTGCAACTCTAGGGAACTTTGGGCATCAGTTGGGCCTTAGTTATGTTGTGTACATGAGAAATGCACAAGCTACTTATGGTAAGTTGAATATGAATAAACTAATAAAATTCTAATGGAATTACCTTGGTTTGGAAATGAAAACCTATTAGTAGTTACTCAATATAAGAGGGGTTGTAATGTATCCAATGATCAAAAGTTGACCCTAAGAAAAGGGTGAAATAGGAATTTAATTAGTGAAATTCATCTTTTAAATGGAACCCAACCAAACCAGAACTCTCGAGATAAGTAACAAAGTGATGGGTATTGGGAAACATTAGTAAAGTGGTCAAATGTGAAAACTATTATGAATGAACAATTCGATGAGATATTATGGCATTGGAATTTAAGATATCCTCTTGAAAGATTCATAAAAAATTTAGAATGACCTATTTTAAATATTCTCTTGGATTCTTTATGGTAGCATTCATTGTGAGAACCACACCAAAACTTGGTGATAGGATTGACTAGAGAAGCCTCAAGTATACTTAATGTACGAAAATACTAATAAAATTCTCGCTTGCAAATCTATAAACTTAAACCTTGAAGAAGAGATAGAATGATGTTTCATAAGATTTTATTAACATGAGAACTATATGGTTTGGCCAAGGTGAAACATAATTGAACTACAAGTAACACTAGAACATATGCCTAATAAAGTGAAGACTCCTAGAACTTGTAGATACTCGAAGTATGGGTGAGCATAGAGATTAGGTCATTTTGTGACTCCTCTGCAACTTTTAAAATGTAAATTGACATTAGATGTTATTGAAAATGGGTAAGTGCGAGAAGTTGAGTCCACAAAATGTTCAAAAAGTGGAAGTTTTCTTCTTGATTTTTAGAATTTGTCACAATTGGAATGAAATTTTGAAGCACTTGCACATTGAATCATAAAAAAGTCAGTGATATGAAATTTAGTTTTTTGAGTCTAGTTTTCAATAATTTAACTTATTCTAATACTAGGATGATACAAAATAATTTTAATAGTGATGCAAGAGCATCATTATTTACTTGATGAGATTTTGATTAGCCTTTAATTGTATTTGGTGTTTTGATTTGCTTTGGGGCCAAGAATTTTAGGGCAGTGAACTTATTTCTTGGTTTCCATTGAGCTTCTTTTGTTCTTGATTGAAGGGAAGGTTAGTTACAAGAAATTATTGCCCCCATTTTATGTGAGAGTTGTTGCCAATGGAAAAGGGACGGTTATTGGAAAAATCTGAGCTAAGTGTTTGTTGGAGAAGCCCAAGTGAGTTTGGCATGAGTGGAAATATTCGGCCAAGAATCAAAGAGGCAATAGTTTTGTGGAGAAGGAATGGTGGACGAGTTTCTATTAACAAGTCCTACTTGGAAAAAGAGAGAACAAAGGTTTATTATTGAGAGAAGAGGTTGATTTTGAATTGGAGCCCGAATTATGGTTGAAGCAAAGACAGTAAAAAGACAAAAAGATGGTTGAAAGAGACCCATATTTTTGTCTTGGAAGAAAAAGAAGCCAATGGTGGAAAGTGTGAGTAATAAGGGTTAAAACGAGTTGGGAAAAGGGATATGAGAAAGGAGGTGTAAAGAAGAAAAAGGAAAGAAATTGATCTGTTAGTTTGTGAAAGGAAAAAAAAATGAAATTGAGATAGGTTGAAAAGACTGTAGAAGGGTATCAATTTCTAGAAGGAGGTTGTTTGAGGAGAAAGTAAAAACTAATTGATTGGAAGATTGTGTCGAGCCAAGACCAAAGAAATCCAATCCCTTGTACAAGAGGAAATTGGTGGAATTTTTATTTACTGATTGTTAGTATTTGTTGAGTGCATTAAATATTCCAAATTCTATATTCCTATATTGTGGATCACTACTTGTTAGTAGGGAAATGATAAAAAGTCGCTTTCTTTCATTATTTCTTTTTTCCCTTTTGAATGTTGCTACATTCCAAGAGGTTTGAGTCTATTTAATCTTACTGATTTTTTTGTCTCCCTTGTGTATGGTTTGCATAATTGATCAAACCAGTTTCTTGGGTATTTGTTGTTGGGTTCAGTCTCTTGTTCTTGCAGATTGCTTTGGATTGAATCGGTTGTCATCATTTTTTTGGTATCAGAGCCTAAATAATTTGGGAAAGTTGGTTATGCTAATAGGATTTTGACAAGAATGTGTAGTGGAGTTTAGACAAGTCAATAAGAAGAACCTGGGTACCAAAATATTGGGCAGAGGAAAAGGAAAGATAAGCTGCAGGTGAGGTATCATGAAGTTGAGAAGAGAAAATAAAATATGCAGTAGAAAGAAAGCCTCAAAAATAAGGAAAAATTGAAGGTCAATAAGATAAGATAGGATGTAGAGTTTGATCAAGAAATAGTAGAGCTGAGAAGGGATTTAGAGAGGTGTAAGATCGCGGTGAAGCAATATCTTAAGGAAAGAAGCCATGAATGTGATTGTTATTGGCCCATGAAAAAGAGGTTGAAGTGGCCAGTAAAGTTGATTGTAGAGAAAGGAATAAGGCAAGGGTTGGATGTCTTAAGAAGAGAAGAAAAAAGTGTAAGGAAAACCTATAGATATTTAGAGTTTCCAAGTGAGCAACATGTACAAGAAGTGATCAAGGAAGTTCTCATTGTAGAGGACTTGAAGAAATATAGAAAAGAATGGAGAAGAGAAGAAGTGAAGATAGAAACACTTGAAGAAGGAAGTAGTAAAGAGGATAGAAAGTGTCCATGAAGGAGGCACTTAAGGATAAATCTTGGTCTCTTGATTTATTTGCTAAAGATATGTTTGAGAATGTGAATATAGGTAACATGAAGGTTGAGATAAATACCTTTAAGGTTATAAGAGTAGGGGAAAGAAGAGTACCTATAGAGAAAGATAAAGATGAGAATGGAAAGAAACAAGTTGCAATAGTATGCCAAGTAGACCAAAGAAAATAGTTTTCAGTAGAGGTACATCATAAGGTACTTAAATATGAAGAGAGGGTTATTGAAGAAAGGAAGGAAAATTGCAAAAAGGAAGAGATGATAAGCAATGATGCCAAGGATGGAATAAAATGGGGAAAAAAGGCCAATGAAGAATTAATTGTGAGTATGAATGTTGATTTTGATCATATATGTGAAAATAGGAATGTAAACATGAAAGTTAAAAAAGAAAATATAATCGGAAGGCCATGGATATAGGGTGCCAAGTTGGCAGAAGAAACCTGTTAAAGAAGGACAACAAATAAAATGTAAACATGGGGTGGCTTATAATAGTGTTTGTGATAACAAACATAAATAAAGGATGGAAGAAATGATAAAGTTTCCAAGTAGTCAAGAAGGTAGGCCAAGTGCAGAAATAGAAAGACATCAGCTTGAGAAGATGGAAAACAAAATGTGGGTAGTGAAGCATATGACAACAATAGAGGAACATGGTAATGTAAGACAAGGTGAAGAAAAGGACAAGTCCAATAAACAAAGAATCACAAGGAAGCCAACAAAGGATGATAAGATGACATTGCAATAGGGTATACAACAAGCGGGAACTTATGTATAACTCAAGAAGAAACAAGAATTAACACTCCATAAAGATGACATGACAATGGGGTTTGAAGAAAGGAAAAAGAAGGATAATGAGGTATCAACTTGGAAGAAGTTGGAGGAGAGTACATACAATGTGGAAGGTAAACAAGTTGATTTCGATGTTGGTACTTTTGAATTTTGGAATTAAAATATTGAAGGAAAGAATTTTAAGGAAGAAAATGATAAGGATGTGGAACTGAATAGTGACAATGAGATATTGGAATGTGATATGGAGTTGTGGAGGCTTGTGGATGAAAAATAAATAAGGAGAAGATACAAAAAGAAAATGAAAAACAAACGAAAAATAGATTGAACACATGGTAGTTGTTCCAAAACAATGTTGGAAGACATGAAAGAAAATAACGAAGAAAGGATTTCTGGCTGGAGACCTCATGTACAAGAGCACATGCTTCTTTTTGTCTCTTGGGGATTCTGATGCAGTTGCATCATTCTTTACTTGATGAGATTTTGATTGGCCTATAATTGTATTTGGTGTTTTTAATTGTTCACATTTTAGGTGTGAATTAACCGTTTTGGGGTCAAGAATTTTGGGGCAAAGAACTTCTTTCTTAGTTTCCATCGAGCTTCTTTTGTTCTTGATTGAAGGGAAGGTTAGTTACAAGCAATTATCGCCCCCATTTTAAGTGATAGTTGCTGCCAGTGGAAAAGGGATGTTTATTGGAAAAATCCAAGCTAAGTGTTTGTTGGAGAAGCTCGAGCAAATTTGGTGTGAGTGGAAAAGATTTAGCTAAGAATCAGAGAGGCAACAATTTTGTGGAGAAGGACCGATGGGTGAGTTTCTAGTAACAAGTCTTGCCTAGAAAAGGAGAGAATGAAGGTTTATTATTGAGAGAACAGGCTAGTTCTAAGTTGGAGCCCGAACTGTGTTGAAGCAAATATAGTAAAAAGATAAAAAGATAATTGGAAAGAGACCCACGTTTTTTTCTTGGAAGAAAAAGAAGCCAATTCTAACAAGTGTGAGTAAGAAGGGTTAAAACGAGTTGGGAAAAGTGATTTGAGAAGGGAGGTGTAAAGAAGAAAAAGGAAAGAAACTGATCTGTTAGTTTGTGAAAGGAAAAACAACGAGACTGAGGTAGGTTGAATGGACTGTAGAAGGGTATCGATTGCTAGAAGGAGGTTTTTTGAGGAGAAAGCAAAAACTAATTGACTGGAAGATTGTGTCAATCCAAGACCAAATAAATTCGATCTCTTGTACAAGAGGAAATCACTAGAATTTGTATTTGCTAAGTGTTAGTATTTTTTGAGTGCATTAAATATGCCAAACTCTATATTCCTATATTGTGGATCACTACTTGTTAGTAGGGAAATGATAAAACGTTGCTTTCTTTCATTGTTGCTTGTTTCCCTTTTGAATGTTGATACATTCCAAGAGGTTTGAGTCTATTTAATCTTGTCGATTGTGTTGCCACCCTTGTGTATGGTTTGCATAATTGATCAAACCAGTTTCTAGGTTATTTATTGTTGGGTTCAGTCATTTATTCTTGCAAATTGTTTTGGATCAAACCGGTTGTCATCAAATAGGTATGTATAAAAAACACTTTTTAAAAGTCACTTTTTATGACCATAGCATGTATGTGTATGAACACCATATTTTGACCTAAAAAAATGTGTTTTTCTAGTTCCTTTTGCGGAAATATATTTGTTATATTGAGGATTGATGAGGATTATTTTTTTTAATTAAATTTTTATTGGCCCTAATTGCTATTTTTGAAAAACCTCATGTACGAACACCATAATTTGACCTAAGCTAATCATTCTTTGAATTTTATTTTTTCATTGTGTAAATAATTGTTTGTATATTGATGCCATATAATTTTTTCACAATAAAATTAACAAATTAAAAGTTATAAAAAATACAAAAAACTTAACATTTCAAGTTTATGGACCAATTTCATAATAAATTAATAAAAAACTAGAAAAAATAATTCAATTATAAAAAATAACATATTTTAAAACTAGATATCATCATCTATAATGGGTTTTAATTTCACAAAATGATTTTTTAAAAATTCATCAGTCATATTGTCAAAGTTTTTTCTCTTGACAATACCATGACCTTGTACTTGCAAGTCCAAGATTAAGGGTTGGGTTACCATGCCTTTTTTAAGCCTAAATCCAAATTAAAAGCATGGATTGTGAATTTCAATTTTTTTGGAACAAGTATCCACTTTAAATGGGCGCGTATTCTAAAAAATGAATGTGTACTTGTTTTAAAGTTGAAAATGACACTTCCCCTAAAAGTGGACTCAACTTCTTACACTTACCAAAATATTCTTTGTATTCTTGCTACATCAATGTATTCACATGATAAAAATATGGTCTAGATACATTAAGTTGGGTCAAGAGCTCCTAAGTTGTGTTTATTTCATACAAGGATTCAATATAGTTAAAGAGGCTACATTTTATTCCATTTCGTCTAAACCTTAACATTCATAGGAATGTGTAAATCCTTTTTGTAAATAATAAGACATATATTCATGTAAGAGTTGAAACTCCATCACAAAATTATGAGTTAAGTAATATTTTTTTTAAGATGTAAGTGTTTGATAATTCATTCAAATATGAAAAACATTGTGGAAGCCCCTTGTAATATTATGCTTTGAGTATTTTAAGGACTAGTAAGTATAATTATGAAACCTTTTGCACATGATACTTATAAGAGTCAAAAAACTTAGTTAAAGTTTAATTTTATTTGGAGAACCCTCCTTATCATGTTGTTTAATTGACCTGATGTAAATTGGAAACAATAAGATGAACATAGAACGTGTTAAACAATTCTAGTACGAGGCATGAAAATATAAATTCTTTGCATGCACTTAAGGATTAATGATGATTGCTTAACCTTGATATTTAGGCATTAGTCAAATCTTAGTCGTACATTATAATGGTATGTAAGTAGAAATGGTTGTTACAATATTTATAAGAGTTTGGAATCCCTATTTAAAATATTGTAAAAAATGTTTTTGTTGATGATTAAACCTAAGGAGCTTGAAAACAAAACAAAACCTAATCATACTAGGAACTATGAAGGAATCTAGAATGGAAACTAGAAAAATCCTATATATTTAATTGGCTAGCAATGTTAATTTGGAAAATTGATTGTATTATTATTTTTACTCAAATATAAGGCCTTGTTTGAAATAAGGAATATAATATTGTCTAGTAAACAACCTTGAACCACTTAAACATAGGAGGAGACTATGGGTATTTCTAAACATTAGCATTTAAGTAACTATAGAAGTTGAGAATCATGGTAGTAAACCACTAAGTCTTTGTATTGCATAATGATTAGGAAACAACTTATGAAACCTAGATGTTTGATATTAACTTAAAATGATGGGTAAGAGAAAGTAAAAAATGTTATTCTTGAGATTAGAATAATGTTGTATTTAATTAATTCACCTTTTAGCATGAGAAAAATCCTTATGCAAAGATATTTTATAGACCAAACCATGAATTGGTAGCTAAAAACTTATCTAAAACACCTAAATTCTCTTATAAGTGTTTTCTTGGTTTCATTATAAATGATCAAGCTTGAGTATAGAAAGGAAAGAAGAAAATTATATTAGTTGATTTAATCCTAAACACTAGAGAGATCAATCACTCTTATAAATACATCATGAATTAGTCGCTTGTAAGAGGATGTATCAAGTAAGTTATCCTAGAAATTGTGCATCTTGTAAATTTATGCTTGCATTTATTATTAATCAATTAGGAATGGATGTGATTTAAAATTGAAGAAAGAGTCTCATGAAGTGTGACCTACAAGTTAGGATTTCTTGAAAAGGTATGCAGAATGTGTGGAAACCATAGTCAAACCTTCGTCATGATAGGAAAAGGATAGGAAACATGGCTAGAACATGGGAATTATTTAGGCTCCACTTACTATTAATGAGTAATAGTAGGAACTAAACAAATAAATGAAGCTAGTGAAATAAAAAGTGTGGTGTGACCTATAAACCACTTTTAGATTTGATGATTAAAACTTATGACTAGACAATTCAACTCTGGATGTAAAATTCAAAGTTTGTAAATAAATATTAATGAGTTGTGAGAGTTACTATTCCACAAGTTATCATGTGCCTTATGGATTGAGCGTGTTTTACTTTTTATGTTGTATTATTCCAAAAGAAAGGGTTGAAAATCTTCCTTAATCAATATAAAACCTTCTTTAGTATTATATGAAAACTTCTACTTGAATTTCCCAATATAGGTACATTAGTGAACATAGAAAACCACATTTAATGAAAGAGGAAGAAAAGATATGGCTAAACAAAGAGATTTGACTTGACAATATATGTAATGTTGAGCACCAATTAGTAAAATAAAAAGTGTGATGTACCATGTAATGCTAATCATAGGAATATGGAGTAATATACCTAGGCTACATTTGGGTATTATTGAGTAATTTCTTTAACATATGCAAAGTGAGTAGATATACAAAAATTGAGTAGAAAAGTGGCATTGTTTAAAGAAAAATAAATGTGTATGGGTGTATTGATTTTGTGTTATAATGTGAACTTCATAAATTGTATTGTTTTGTGACATTTTGAATGAAACCAATAAATGTGTTGTGCCCCAAGTATGAGAAACATAGTATCTGACTTGGGATAAGGGTGGGTGGATGTCAAGTGCGATCCCCTATATATACCATTTGTGATTATCTTTTGTGTAAAACAGTTATTTGTGAAATGATGTAAACCCATTATGTGTAAATATGTGTCTACTAAATAAAATGCAATGTCTTCCCTTATGTAAACCTTGTTCTTATGTGTACCCCTAGTGTATGGATCCCCTATAGGATTGAGAGCCTATTAGTGTAAATAGGGGTTGAGAGAGAAGAGGACCTCCAATGGGGGCTTAAGTTTCTCTTGGATTTTGTCCCTAACCTACTCCCCCACACATTAGAACCACACTTGTTGGTTCATAGTGAAAACCTATTCCTTGATGTTTATAACCCATGGCTAGAGGATGGAATTCTGAGGACCATAGTGATGGGGATTCCGATCCTATTTGTGAATATAAATATTGGATACTTTAGTGATATGGATTATTGAGCACCATGATACTTCATACATATATGCAATTAGAGACCACCATGATACAAGATGCTATTATATATTGTGGTTTGAGACCACCATTCCTCTCCTCCCCTTATGTGGCTTAGACAATCCACATAGTGGATGTAATGTGCAATTTATTGTAAGTGTAATTTATTTCTATTTTATTTTGTGCCAACATTGTTAAAATATTCTTTAAATTTCTTGGGATAGTTAGCCATTTAAGATTTGTGATGATCTCTTTTTCCTCAAAGACTTGTTTAATTTTGGGTTTAATTAGATTGGTGTTCTGATGCTTCTTTCAATTCTAGTTTATTTTACTTTTTCTTTCTTTTGTGAGACTTTTATTTAACAATTGGGTTAAATCATACATGAATTTTATTTGAGGCATTTTTCATATTTTCAATAGTTGGCATAAGTGTTGTATTGTGACCTCTGTAAACTGCCATATCTAGGAGGGATTGTAACGCCCCACCAAGAAACCCCAGAGGACAACATGAAACATGACTTAATTAACGAAACATTTTAAAAAATAAACAATAAATAACAATAATTTGTATCACATAACATAAAACATAATCTATACCCAAGTCCTCTAAGGTTCCATGACTATGCTACTAGCATATTCATATTCAAGATCTAGAATCAAATCATTAACTATAAAGATAACATGATATGATGAACAATAAAAGTTCATTTAAAACCATCACATTATATCATTCTATATTATTTAATTCCATACTATTCCATCAAATAAACATTATTAAGAACATTTCCAAATATCAAATATATGCAAAATACATCATTTAACTATTTCCATTACAAGAGAGTTCATCTACATTCGTTACATTGTTACAAAGTTACAATAAAGCTTCCCAAATACAATAGGGAAGAATACATCAAATTACAAATAGTGGTACAACTGATACATGATACAATACAAACGCATATAAGATAGTCCACTTGATCAGGAATAGGTATAGTAGTCCATAGCACCATGAGAAATCTTCAAGCACATGAGCACGAAACAAGGGTACCTAATGGAGTAAATAACACAAACCACCTGACCATGTGGAACCCTAAGGTCCACCCCCTGTGCTAGGAGATAACATATGGTCCCACAACAAGTAGTCAAACAAGAAGACAACAGGCTAACATAGAGAAGGCTAAACATGACCCCAAGACAACACGACAACAACATGAAATTCACATACAACATATACATCGCTCCCAGAGGCACACATACACAGAAGGAGAAAATACCACTAAGGAATGCTAGACTACAATAAGGAAGAGTGTCATCGCATGGTCCTAGCATGGGTTATCCTGATAGTCTCTCACTAGATGTTGACCCCATAGGGTGACACATGCAGAACCAACATTCCATTTGTGAGGAAAAGGAAGTTGATCTTTCCAACCAGGCCTTCTCAACCCACCCTTAGCCTAAACGAGCACTATAGGCATGGGTGAGGCATCGAATTATCTTGTGTTAATGTGAAATCTACCCTTTCCTCCTAATTCATTATTAAATTATCACTAGATTAAGAAAACTCCTCAATGGGTTGTCTTGGACACCCAATTTGGGTTCCAACCCCCATTGAGAGCCACTCTCCCTACGTGCACTAGTAAACCTAAACAATCAAGCAAGGAAATGTCCAACTGTACACTAAACATAATCATAAGAAACATTAAATAGTGAAAGACATGGACCTTCTTGCACACACACATACATTGCCAAACTTTAATCCAAGGTGAAACCAACCAAAGAACCTTATGTACAAAAATAATCCCCTTTAAGCCTCTGGAAGACAATCATAACAAATTTACACCACAACACCCTCTTTTAAACAATAAAAAAGACACCCCCAATACAAAATACAAGAACAATATACAATACAATTCATCAACAAAATGATAATCTTACTCATTTATATAAATAATTTCCCTCAAACTCCAAATATGAAAAAATCAATTTCCTCAATTTAAATATCCGATTCACTTAACTCTCGTAATCAAATAATTCTCACAACATTATTATTTTCTATATTCGTAATACACATACATGTATACATATATATATATACCTATTTTAGTATATATTTATATATATGTATATACAAATATATATATATATATATGTATATCTTATAATCATAATATCTTTTTAAAATACAACATAATTCTATAGATTATAACATACATAATTGATTATCTATACATTTATATATATATTTATCAGTTTCTATTCAAATCCAGACTAACAACACATCCAAACATTGTTTACATATGCATGACATACATAAAACTAATTTACCAAGGAAATGCAGTTTAAAATGAACTCCTAGCACATCATTTAACCACCAATTATAGAAGATAGGATAGAAGATTTAAAAATATAATATCCTAACACAAGCACAATGCGTTGGGAAGGTATAGGCATACGATGATATCCCACAAACTCTCAGGAATAAGGAGAAAGGACATGTGAATTACAACCCCATGCATAAGTAACAGTTGCTAAACAGAGGACAAAAATTGCTACGGAAGGCAGCAAATACAATTAAATATGACTACCAATTTTAATGCAAATACATTAACTACTCAACAAAACACATATACTAAGGAATATTCACTGAAAATATCCCTTATCTTTAGTTTTGCACACAAAAAATAATTCATGCGATGAGTCCAATGAAAATAAGTACCATGCAAGGGATTGGAAGGAAAAACACAAGGAAGGAAAAGAAAGACATCAAAACAAAATACAGGGGAAACATTAAATATTTTTCATAACATACATATTTTTGCATTTAGGCATTGAATTCCCCAACATATACACACAACTATTTGACATAATAAATCGATTTACTGAGCATCGATGCAACTTATAGACATAACCAAAAATAGATATAATAGAAACATAATGTCAAAGGGACAACATGCAACATTGAATAAGCCACTGATCCAAGAAAGATAATTACATTCCAATCACCACAAATATTTAGGGAATACTAAGACAGGGTGATAAAAAACAATACAATCAAAATAGCCAACAAGGAAAGAATGGAAAAGGAAATAAAATTTCGGTGTCTAATGAATTTACAGACCATGCAAAGGAGACGCCACAAACCATATTCAAGAAAAAATAGACTCTCCCAATCAAATGCCCAAATTAAATAGAATATCATTGGGATAATGTACCTATAGCCAAGAATGAGCAGAGGGTGCTAGAACTCAAGCAACAACCAAAACAAATTTGCCAAAAGGAATTAATTATGCATGCAATTTGTTTGACTAGAAATAGAGAAAAAAATATTGTATGCAAATGATGAAGAGAACAAAGGATTATGCCAAAGTAATTCACCAAAAGGGGTTTAAAACCTTCAAAAAGAAATGCTTTCAATCATAGTTCAAATTCAAAAATAAATAAACTAGTAAATATTTTATTTCCAAAAGCATAACCACTCAAGGTTTTTGTTTCAAAACATAAATAGAATCCAGGATAATGGAACCTGGATTCAATCAAATGGTTGAGTTGAAGATTAAATCTGGGCTCTGAATCTCAAAGTTACAACTTCAGTTTCTCCAAAAGCCCCAACAATCTTTGCAGAATCCCAATTCAAAACCCCCAAAACTAGATGAAAGTCTCCAAAACAAGAAAATATTCACATGAACCAAAAACAAGATTCTTTTTTCCCCAATTTTAACTCAAAAACCCCTTTTCATATTTTATTAACTATTTGTGAATGCATGTAGCTGCATGCAAAACATTTTATTTATTATTTTATTTTATATTTATCATTCACTTCTACTGTTCACATATTTATTTTTATATTTACTCAACTATCCATATTCCAATTTATTTAACTTAATAATCACCTTTTAATATTTATTTATCAAACATACTTTGATTTTATTTACATTTAATATTTAATTTATTAACTTAATAATTCTATTTGATCATATAGTAATTATATAAAAGCATTTACTTTTACTTATCAAAAATACCTTTTAACTTAATAATTCAATTTTAATGTGACAATTAATCAACATTGGTCAAATGAATTTAAATCAAATGGAATAAATGACAAATAATACCTGACCACAAAGTGAGGTTGAAAAGAAAGATCACAATAAAATTGATGGACATAACCAACCAACTGACCACACAGACAGGGTGTAGAAATAGATACTCATCCTCTTCAAGGATGATGGCTAAAACAGGGAACCAAGTGCTACCTCCGTTCAATAATTCAATTGGGTTTTGAGGCACGCTCAAACCTGAAAATTCAAGTGGATTCAATGCCTAGTACCTGCAACCTGCATCACACAAAACTATCAAGCATATATATATATATATATAGTCATACAATCGGGCACACTGTGAAAGGAAGTCTCAATGAAGCAGGGTACTCACAAAGGAGTAATGCGACCTATCCCTTTCACCAAAATAAATAAAAAAAGTAACTACGTCAACACATAAAAATCATTTTCTTAACAATAGATAAGAGCAATCACCAGATAATCACATAATAACCATAATCAGATAACTCCATATACTAGTCGAAACATAAGCATAAAATACCAGTAATAGAAGTATTACCAAAATATCATCATAGAAATAGTCCAAAATCAAACAAAGTCATAATGTCTAGTCCTAAGCAAATCAACTACCAGTCTAACAAAGAATAGTATGAGGGGCACTACATCCTCCCCCTAGAATCAGGCTACTCCTAGACGCCTACAAACATATAAGGGTATAACTCTCACATCTGAAATGCATCCTTCCAAGTGACTAAGGACTCCTCATTAGGATCCCACTAGACCCTCACATGCTCAACGTCTTGAACCCTAAGAGCGAGTCTCCTATGTTGCAGAATGGTCATAAGCTCTAGAGCCAACTTCCCATCCTCTACCCAGAGCCTCCACAATTATACCCTAATGCTTTATCTGGCGGTTATCAATCACCGCAAACACTCTGTGAGACTTTCCTACATCACCCACTATTGACTCTAAGGTTTCCAATCTCTGACTGAATCCATAAGTTCTCTCGTGAGGATATTGTCTAGCTATGTGGCCATACTGGCCGCAAGAAAAACATTTTATCCCTCTGCCATACCCCCAGCCACTTGAGGATACACTGGACTGTTGGAACCGACCTCCACTAATTGCAAACTATGTGCTATGAGCTAGCTGGTTAGAATGATTACGCTTGTTTTGCTACCAACTCTGATCTTTCTTAGATTGAAAATGATCACCTTGTTGTGACTGTGAGTTCTCAAGTTTTTACTAGGAATGTTGTTGTTTCTGTTGTTGCTCACCCTTAGCGGGTGCATGATGGCTCCTAGAGGAACCCGCTACCTGAGATTGACCACCTCGAGATGTGAAGCCTACTAGAGGTGCACTACCAATCTACACACCTGTATGACATCCTAGTGCCATGTTCACATTCTCCTCTACCAATCGAGCCTTCTCTACTACCACCTCCATGGTCTTCGGCTCGAAGACACATACTCCACCACTAATACGGGCATTCAAACCCCTAATGAAATGTTGAACCAACATGGCCTCATCATCACCAATGCATGCATACTACTTAAGCTCATAGAACCTATGCTCATGTTTCTCCATAGATATATCCATTCATCTTAACTCATGAAACTCATTATCATGACGTTTCCTCTAGTTATCTGACAAGAAGTGAGCTTTGAATCTCTCTAGGAACATCTCCCAAGAAACTGAACCAATGTCCAAATATAATTTATGCTCCTCCAACTGCCACCATGTAGAAGCAAAACCTCTAAGGTGCATGATCGTCACCAATGCATGCATACTACTTAAGCTCATATAACCTATGCTCATACTGCTCCATAGATATAGCCATTCATCTTAACTCATGAAACTCATCAGCATGATGTTGCCTCTAGTGATCTGACAAGAAGTGAGATCTGAACCTCTCCAAGAACATCTCCCAAGAAATTAAACCAATGTCCAAATATAATTTATTCTCCTCCAACTGCCACCATGTAGAAGAAAAACCTCTAAGGTACATGATCTATCTCACCTTGGTGTTACTACCATACAGATGCATGAAAAAACACCTATTCAAATCTATCAACCACATCTATGCCTCCAAACCACTACCAGAACAATCAAAGATAGGAGGAAATGCCATCAAGAGATCCCTCATGTGACCTGCTAAAATAGTCTCCAGCTCTGCTGTAACATCTCTTCTCCTAGGAGACCTTTCTCTTTCCTTATCCACCCACTGATTACCCTCTATTCTAGGACCTAGGTGAGCAATTGATGCAACTGGGTTCCCTCTAACCCTAGCTTTGGATTCTGACCCCCGCTTCCCTGGTCATTCTGAGAACTCTCATATTCCTCATGATCACTCTTGTGGGAAATTTGAGAAGGGGTGTTTTGGAGGTTCACCCCACGACCACCACCAT
This sequence comes from Sequoiadendron giganteum, assembly GCA_007115665.2. Classification (NCBI taxonomy): domain Eukaryota; kingdom Viridiplantae; phylum Streptophyta; class Pinopsida; order Cupressales; family Cupressaceae; genus Sequoiadendron; species Sequoiadendron giganteum. Next base: position 496,870,768 of record CM021102.1, on the reverse strand, counting down.
GACCCCTGATGTTGACCTCGAACTCTAGGCGACTTCCTACGCAGACACCACCAAAGAACAAATTATCGAGTTGTTAGGCGAGGAAGACAAAAGGGTGAAAATAAACTCCAGAGTCTATGCAACTCAGACAACATAATAGGCTCCTATAAGTAGAGTGCCCAATGTTAGAACTTGGGCTTTGATACCAAGTGTAATGCCCTGCCAAGAAACCCTAGAGAACAACACGAAACATGACTTAATTAACAGAAGAATTTTTTTTTTTTAAAAGATAAACAACAATAGTTTGCATCACATAACATAACACATAATCTATACCCAATTCCTCTAAGGTTCCATGACTATGCTACTAGCATATTCATATTCAAGATCTAGAATCAAATCATTAACTTTAAAGATAACATGATATGACAAACAAGCAAAGTTTATTTAAAACCATCACATTATATAATTCTATATTATTTACTTCCATATTATGCCATCAAATAAACATTATTAAGAACATTTCTAAATATCAGATATATGTAAAATACAACATTTAACTATTTCCATTACAAGAGATTTCATCTACATTCGTTATATTGTTACAAAGTTACAATAAAGCTTCTCGAATACAACTGGTAAGAATAAATCAAATTACAAATAGCGGTACAACTGATACATGATACAATACAAACACATATAAGATAGTCCACCTGATCAAGAACAAGTATAGTAGTCTGCAACACCATGAGCAATCTTCAAGCACACAAACACAAAACAAGGGTACCCAGTCGATTAAATAACACAAACCACCTGACCATGTGGAACCCTAAGGTCCACCCCTTGTGCTAGGATATTACACATGGTCCCACAACAAGCAGTCAAACAAGAAGACAACAGGCTAACATAGACAAGGCTAAACATGACCCCAACACAACATGACAACAACATGAAATTCATATACAATACATACATTGATCCCAAAGGCACACATACAATATAAAGAGAAATTTCCACTAGGGAATGGTAGACTACAATAGGGAAGAGTTTCATCACATGGTCCTAGAATGGGTTACCCTGACAGTCTCTCACTAGACGTCAGCCGCATAGGGTGACACATGCGGAACCAACATTCCTTTTGTGAGGACAAGGAAGTTGATCTTTCTAACCAAGCCTTCTCAACCCACACTTAGCCTAAACGAGAACTACAGGCATGGGTGAGGCATCCAATTATCTTGTGTTAATGTGAAATCTAGCCTTTCCCCCTAATTAATTATTACATTATCACTAGATTAAGAAAACTCCTCAATGGGTTGTCTTGGACACCACTTTGGGTTCTGACCCCATAGAGAGCCACTCTCCCTACTTGCACTAGTAAAACCTACACAATCAAGCAAGGAAATATCCAACTATATACTAAACATAATCATAAGAAACATTATACAGTGCAAGGCATGGACCTTCTTGCACACACACACACATTGCCAAACTTTCATCCAAGGTGAAACCAACCAAAGAACCTTACGTACAAAAATAGTCCCCCTTAAGCCTCTGGAAGACAATCATAACAAATTTACACCACAACACCCTCTTTTAAACAATAAACAAAACACCCCCAATCCAAAATACAAGCACAATATATAATACAATTCATCAACAAAATGATAATCTTACTCATTTATATAAATAATTTCCCTCCAATTCCAAAAACTAAAAAAAAAAAACTCCTCAATTTAAATATGCAATTCACTTAACTCTCGTAATCAAATAATTATCACAACATTAATATTCTTTTGCTATATTCGTAATACACATACATGTATACATATATATAAATATATATTTATATATACATATATATAAATATATATTTATATATACTTATATATAAATATATACCTATTTCAGCATATATATATGTATGCATATTTATATATATATATATATACGCATATATGTATATATGTATATATGTATATCTTATAATCATAATACCTTTTCAAAATACAACATAATTCTATAGATTTTAACATACATAAGTGATTACATATATAATTATATATATATACATATGCATATATACATACATACATACATATATATATATATATCAATTTCTATTCAAATTAACACCAAACATAATACACTAACAACGCATCCAAACATTGTTTACATATGCATCGACATACATAAAACTAATTTACCAAGGCAATATAGTTTAAAACGAACTCCCAACACATCATTTAACCACCGATTACAAAAGATAGGACAAAAGATTTAAAAACATAATATCCTAACACAAGCGCAAGGCATTGGGAAGGTATAGGAATATGATGATATCCCAAAAACTCTTAGGGATAAGGAGAAAGGACATGTGAATTACAACCCCATGCATAAGTAACAATTACTAAACAGAGGACAAAAATCACTACACAAGGCAACAAATACAATTAAATATGACTGCCAGTTTTAATGCAAATACATTGACTACTTAGTAAAACACATATACCAAGGAATATTCGCTAGACATATCCCTCATCTTTAGTTTTGCACACAAAGCATAAGTCATGCGATGAGTCCAACAAATAAGCACCATGCAAGGAATTGGAAGGAAAAAACACAAGAAAGGAAAAGAACGACATCAAAATGAAATACAGGGGAAACATTAAATATTTTTCATAACATACATATTTTGGCATATAGTTTTCAAATGCCCCAACATATACACACAACCATTTGACATAATAAATCCATTTACTCAGCATCGACGTAACTTACAGGCATAAAAGAAAGAAGATATAATAGAAATATAATGTCAGAAGGACAACATGCAACATTGAACAATCCGCTGACCCAAACAAGAAAATCATGTTCCAATCACCACAAATATCCAATGAATACTAAGACAGGGTGATAAAAAACAATACAATCAAAATAGACAACAAGGAAAGAATGGCGAAGGAAATAAAAGTTCGGTGTTTAATGAATTTGCAAAGCACACAAACTTGCAGACCATGCAAAGGAGATGCCACAAATAGTATTCAAGAAATAGAGGAATCTCGTAACCGAATTCCCAACTTAAACAAAATACCATTGACATAATTTACCTAAAGCCAAGAACGAGTAGAGGGCTTTAGAATTCAAGCAGTGACCAAAAATTTTTTGCCAAAAGTACTTAATTATGCATGCAATTCGTTTGACTAGAGATAGAGGAAATTTTTTGTATGAAAACAATGAAGAGAATAGAAGATTATGCCAAAGTAATTCACTAAAAGGGGGTTTAAAACCTTCTGAAAGAAATGCTTTCAATCATAGTTCAAATTCAAAAATAAATAAACCAGTAAATATTTTGTTTCCAAAAGCATAACCATTCAAGGTTTTTGTTTCAAAACACAAATAAAATTTAGAATAATGGAACCTAGATTCAATCGAATGGTTGAGCTGATGTAAGACCTTGCCTTGTATGTACTTAGTACCACCTTAATTTGATATATGATTTTCTCGAATTAATGATTAGATATATGGTGGATGATGAATAAGGTGATCTTTGGGCAATATTCTTGCATTTCATGTTGACATTATGTTTTGTCATCACTACCTTGGAGGTGGAATGCACTTGTATACTATGGAATACAAATTGAAATTTTAAATGGATTATTTTGTAGTTAAAGTTTAGAATATTCAGCTAACAGATTAATGTGATATATAATTGTTACTTATGACTATGTTGGTAATGTGTAGGAAGGTAACAGTGTTAGCGTGAGAAGGGAGCGACATTGAGAGAATAAAAAAACTTATTTTAAGGAAATAAAATCGACCCAATTTGGGGCCTAGAAACAAGTAGAGTTAATTTATTGGAAGACTAAGGTTGTGAGGGTTGTTTTAAAATGGCTAACTTATTTAAGGCATGTGAGGGTACTTCTTTGTGTGTCGTGTGAGATGTAAGTTGGGGTTAAGGTTTAGAAACCATTATCTAAGTTGAAATTCGGATAGGTCCTTAAGAAGGTCTTTAAAGAGGGATATTGGACAATTTCCTTCATTGGGAATAAAAAATAAATCCCCTAGGATCTATGCCATAAAGGTAGGGGTCAAGTGGGCATGCAATAGGGTCCCAAGGGCATGATTTGACTCCTAAAAAGTCCTCATAAAGAGGAGTGACTATTTTTGAAGAAAATATGGAGGGGTTGTTCAAGTGCATGTTACCCTCTTTAATGAGGAAATATCCTTATTGATGGAGGGAGGTACACTTCACACCTCCCCATTCAAGGTTGCAAGTGGAAACTCCTATATATCTAGGAGAGAAAGGATGAGTGAGGTGTTACCCACTTCTCCTTATGGAGAACTCTAGTTGAGATAGAAGGAAGGATAAGAAGAAGGAAAGGGGATTGATCAAGATGGTTTTGGTTGGAGAGGAGAGAAGGATAGAAGAGTTATATAGTTCAACACCGCAAGCAAAAAGATAAGTTTTGTTATTCCCATCTTCCCTTGTTTAATTGTTGTAAGGGGGTGATATGATTGTGTGGATCCTTGTTGAGCTTGGTGAGTGGAGAGTCTTTATGCTTGTAATATGAATGTTGTGCTATTTTCATTTTCTTTCATAAAAGCTTGAGAAGACCCCATTCATCACCTTAGGATTGAAATGTTTCTTTCTCGGGGGTATGGTAGATCCCACGAGACTCCATGATGCCATTACGGTAGGGTGGAGAGCAAGGCCTTATGCGATGGTTTCTAATTGGTTTCATTTTTAATAAAGGTGAAATTTTTAAGTAAGTAGAAATTTTTCTATCAGTGGATGAAAGAAAAGAGAGGTTATTTCATTGGTATGTCAAACTCCAAATCTGAAAATGTTATTTGTAATATTGAATTTTTTTTGTACATTGTTGTATTGAGGTAACTGGTTCAAGGTTCAAAGTAAAATGTTTTCTTTTTCCAAATTTCATAGAAGGCATTAAGAGGGTTTTTGAGTCAAATGAATGTAACCTCCTTTATGCTGAATAGAAAAAAAAAATGTGTATTTATTTAAGTTGCATGTGTAAAAGCACAAATATTGGTAGAACAGTGATCATTAATTCATAAGATTCAAAAATCTCATTGGAGACCCTAATGTCAATTATGAAAAAATATATATTTAAAGATATTTGAAATAAATTGGTTCCCTTACTATTCATATTTAGGAATTTACTTCTGAAATATATATATAGTCGATAATAAAAATATATATCTTATACAGATGAATATGGACTTATTGCATATACTGTCCCTATGCTTTATATGCCTCCATGTGTTTTCTGCTAAGTAAATTTGAAGATAGAATATAAGCTAAGTATTATCATTCTTTTACAAAAAGATATGATACCACGCAAAAGGTGTGAATAATATAAGATAATTTTTTTTATAGTTATTTGGAGATACGTCTTGCCAATCTACTCTATCAGTATTGTATTTTTTTAGGAAAAGCAGAGATTAAAAAAAAAAGACAAAAGAGTTGGCGCGTGAACTATGTATATTTCCACCATCTAAAACCGTGATTGGAAGTAATATCCATGTTAAAAATAATATTAAATAATGGCGCTGATTGTAACATGAACATCAAAGATGAATGCATGCATCGAGAGAATTATCAGTAGCAAAAAAAAAAGAGAAAAAAAAGATATATATTGATCTTATTTTTAGGAGTGCTACTAACATAAAGAAATAAATATGCTTAAAGTAATTTCAAATATGGTAGATTGCGTATTCAGGTGGTCAGGACTCTGATAAATAGGGTTTTAAATGTGTGGAAGGAAAGCTAATGTTTTGGTTAAAGTTGTTGCTTTGTACGATTTATCCGCTTTGGCTTAGCCAATAAAGCTTTAGATTGCAGTAAGTTAGCAGTTGCTTTGGTAATGGAATGAAAATTAGAAATTGTTGCTCAAATTGGCCTTTGAGTTCCCTAACTCCCATCATTTTCCTTACCTATCTTTGTATGCTTAGGCCTTCAACAGTCAACATTAAACCCAAGAAATTTAACCTTCAGTGTTCGCATATTTATTTTCTAGAACAACAATGAAATGTATTCACAGGAGCTGCAAAATGATAATAGGGATTTTTATTAAATGAAGTTTTGTGCATACAAATTACAAGTACAATATAACCAAATGCAAATATGGAGTTCTCATCATTAAGGCAATCTCCAATAGGTTCAAATTTATGGAAAAATGGAATAAATCTCATCCCACAGGAGGTTGTGCATATATTTATCTTCGGGTCTGTGAATGCCAAGATTAAAAATGAAACTTGTGCACCGTGGATGAAGTGGCGTGCAATAATAAATCAAACAAGATAGAAAAGTAAACAATGCAAGAAGGAAGAAGTTGCCAACTGTAAATAGCTCTGAAACGAATTGTATCTCTGTGCTTTCCTCACCACTTGGTTCTCCTGGAATAGAAGATGACCTTGAAAGTGGACAAGAAATGAATAAAACAAAGAAGTAATGTACAAAGAAGGAGGAAATGGAGTGGGAGTGATCTCAGTCACCCACAATAACGTCTTCCATTGCAATACTTCACTCAGGATGGAAAGGTCCAAAGAAAACATATGACAGAGTCAAACCAAAAGTAAAATAAAATTAAGCCCAAACAGTAGCAAAGAAAATCCCAATGATTCAACTTTAGTAGATTGAATAGAATAAAAGCCAGATTTGCAATGGACTTATTGTACAGGTTAGACTCCTTGCTTGGTTTAAAAATAAATTTATTGGTGTTGGGGTTGGTCTGACATTGGTAGCTATAGTAAAACTCCGTAGCAACCATGCCTATGAAGTCACCTAGGCCATTCCTCAATGCTTTTGGCAGCGTGTACGCTGTTTCTGATTTAGCCTGCCTCGTTTTGCCTTGCATTTCACTCCTCACATGCCAGTGCACCATGTTGTCACAAGTATCCATTATCCAATTTCCTCTGCTATTGGTGCTTAGATATTTCAGTGATTCATTGTGAGTAATGGGCGCATTAAATGGAGATCTATTTAAATATTCACTAGGGAGGTGGTGGCATTTAAAGAAAATCAGTTAGTCATAGGCATGTAAGAGTTACTTTTGGGAAACTTGAGGATAAAAAAATTATGCTATGGAACAAGATGTTCCTTAAAGGTACACAAATTTACCTTGATGAGGACCTAACCATAACATAGCAAGAAGAAAGACGGAAAGAGTGGGAAAAGGTAAAAACAACAAGAAGTGAAGGTAAATGGGCTTGCCTGCAAAATGGAAAGGCCCAAGTTAGTGACATAATTACACACCAAAAATAGGAACTCGGCCCTCCGCAGGAATATTTATCTATAGTAAGTTGGAATTGCAGAGGTTATCCTTGGAGAAGAGGACTTGGTTTAGGGCCCATAGCAGCAGGAAAATACATTATCATTCTTACTGAGACTCATGAGCATGAAGGGTGTAAAATTCCAGATTTTGAAGGATATAAAAAGGCCTCAATTTGGAATGAGAGAACAGAAAATGGCAAAGGACATGGTGGAGTTGCAGTCCTAATTAAAGAATCATGGGATAAAAATATAAAAGTAGAGAAAGAAGATCCAAACAAATAATACATATGACTAAAAATAACAAAAAATCATACTACAATTAGATTGGTTGGTTGCTACTTTGCCCCAAAAGGCTCCAAATCATATAAGAAATGGAGTCTAGATTGTGAGGACCCCTTTGCCTCTCTAGAAAAAGACATTTTGGTGTTTAACACAATGGGGGAAGTTATATTAATAGGTTATTTTAATGCAAGGAAAACTAACATCCAAGCTCTTAACTTGAAAATCAAGGATAAAGAGAAAGATGATTTGTTATGGTTGGAAGAAGAGAACCAACAACTTTGGAAATGAACCTCTCAAGATAATAAATCTAATGTCACTCATTATGGGGAAAAATTATTGGGAATATGTATCTTATTCAACTTGGTAATATGCAAAGGTATGAGATCATGGTCGAGCTCAGGCAACATCACTTACAAGACCTATAATGGGCAAAGTGTGGTGGATTATGTCATTTTATCTCATAACTATACAACTAGGATAATGGAGCTAGTGATTGGTAAATGTCCAATAGAGTTGAAATCAGATCATAATCCAATATATATAAAAAATGGCATTCACATAATCAAGTAGCAAGGGGAACACGACCTTATCAACAAGAAGAAAGCCCCCCCCATATGGTAGAATTATCATGACTCAAGAAAATCAGAAAATCTTCAAGGCTGCCCTCAAAAATCTTGTTCAAGAATCTGAAACAAATCAACTTTACTAAAAAAGCACCCAATAAACAAGAACACTTTGATTCCTCTAGTGCACAAAGCCTTGGGTGAGTGTAAGAGGACTAGACCCAAGAGAGGAAATACAAATAGTTTCCCAGCAAACCTGTGGTTCGATGAAGAGTGCAAGTTAACAAAAAGGAAGCTTCATGAGGGGGGAATGACAATGAAAAATAAGAAATAATACGAAAGGGTGATATGAAGCAAAAAAGAAAACTATGTAAGTACAAGAAGAGTGGAGCTGATTACCCTTGGAAACAACAACCCCAAAAAAATTTGGAAGGAGCTATAGCAGAAAAAAAAACAAATGGAAAATAATATTACAAGCTCACAATGGCTAGACTATGCAAAAATACTATGAATGTGAGCAGGATAAACATAGGCCTCCAATAATCAATGTTGCCACTGAACTTTCCACTGTAGAAGATATCAGTTAAGGCATAAGAAGGTTGGCAGGAGGGAAAGTGTAGTATATTGATGGGCTGCAAGTAGAGCATTTAAAGTGGGGTATTGAGGTCCTTGCACCTTGTATTAGGGGAATTTTCAATAGGGTTATTAAAGAAGGCTTCCCAAAAGGTTGGACCACTAGTGTTGTTATCCCGTTGCACAAAAGTAGTGACATAAATAACCCATCAAACTACTGCACTATTATGATTAATCCTCTTATGGGAAAACTTTTTGGAAGCATGATTGAGTGCAGGATTAGCAATTGGGATGAAAAAGAGGGAAAAAGAGTAGAAGAACAAGCTGGTTTTAGGCCCAAACATTCCACTATTGATCATGGAGTTACCCTTCGATTCTTGATTGAAAAAATTTGGGATGTTCAAGGCGATGAAGCTTATTGCTGCTTTGTTGACTTTAAAAAAGCCTTTGACATGGTTCCACAAGGTAAGCTATGGAAGAGAATGGAGGATTTTGGGAGTTCATCATGAGCTTAGGGTGGCTTTCCATAGGCTCTACGAGTTGGTTAGAGCTAAAATCAGAACCAATGATGGTATGTCAGAATGCTTTGGCAGCGACATTGGTGTCAAACAAAGTTGCCCACTTTCCCCAACATTATTTGGGCTTTACATCGATAAGTTGGAAGAATGGATAGACAAGGTTGGTGGGGAAGGCATTCATTTGGCAAACTTTGTAATAAAATTACTCTTATATGCCGATGATCTCATATTAATTGCTAAAACTGCATCTAATTTGAGAAAACATTTGAAGGCTCTTGAAACGTTTTGTCAAGACGTTGGGATGCAAGTGAACACTAGCAAAACCAAAATAATGTTCTTCTCATTGCAAAGAAAAAAACAAAAAATTGAATTCCTCTTCAAAAAAAAGCCACTGGAAATAGTGGACGAGTACAAGTACCTTGGCCTTGATTTTCACAACAAACTTAGCTGGGAAATGTGTATCTAGCAAAAAGAATTCAGGGAGGCCAGAAAGCTTACTCTTTGCAAAATAGATGTAGAAATGCAGAATTATGGGATTGGAAAACTAAAAGAACTCTTTTTTGTCTTCTTGTCACTCTAGTGATTCTCTATGGGTGTGAAATTTGGGGCAGCAACATATCAGATCATAAATGGAGACAAGTGTAAAGAATACAAAAACACCTAATTATAAGCAGCCTCAAGCTCAAGACTGCAGTGCCTTATGAGATTTTATTGGCCGAGACCGGTACTTTTCCCTTGGAGGCCTTGGTGATGATCCGGTTATTAAGCTACCTAAAGAAGATACAAAATATGGAGAGTCGTCGCTGGCCTAAGCTAATTGTGAAGGAAGAGCTAACTAGAAGAAATAACACCTAGATGAAACAAAATATCAAATGGATGAAAAAGTGGGATGTGGAGATGCACGAGTGTCCAAACACAAATGAAGAAATAAAAAAATATGTCAGAAAAATTCAAATATGCTATATGGACAAAAAAAATAGGGCGTAAAAAGGATTATTAGATCAAAGAATTCAATCCCATGAGGGACCATGATGAAAAGGCCTATATAGGAGCGAATATCAAATGGAAAGAAAAAATGTTGATAGCTCAATTGTGAACTAGTTCACATCATCTTAGGTGTGAAATAGGTAGGTGGGTTGTTTCTAAAGAGGAGTGGGAAAATAGAATATGTTGATTTTGTAACAAGGGTATGGTGGAGACGAAATGGCACTTCATCATGGAGTGCTCAGCGTATAAAGACATCTAAGACAGATATAGGGACACTGTGCAGGTTGATAATTTGAATACCTTGTTTGAAGAGTCAAGGTTAGACAAAACTGCAAACTTCATCATAAAAATAACTACAGAAGGATTGATCTCAATCAGAGTTTACAAACTGACTAGGGCCTTTATGTGGGGGGCTCATATGTTGTTCTTGGGTCCCATAGGCTTCTTTAGCCTCGTGGACGTCATTAAAATAGCTCTTTTCATGGTTAGTAGTAACATCAACTTCGTAATACATGATTTTTGTGATATCCCTGGGATCAAGGTAACTTTGCGAGGACATAATAATTAATATATAGTTTTAGTATTGGATGCTCTCTAGTTGTCACGCGATTAGTAGCTGCTGGGAATAAAACAATTCCTCCATAAAATCTCGCCTGTCGATTCAATCACCTTAGCATGTCTGCAACACCATAAATTATGGTGGAAAGCATCCTATAGTTGCAACATGGCATTGAAAATATTAGATATCCTAGGAGTTACTGTTATATTAATATCAAGGGACACATATGATGTTGGCATATCTATCCTGCATATTACACTTTTTACTGAGAGTAGGTGCCATTTCCGTGTAACTTACAAGATGTTAATGAAATTGTCTACAATTGAAACTGCACAATAAAATCATGAGGTATTCTATCAGTCCTTATCTAATCTATACATAAATATAAAATGCTTTGTGTTATGCATATGATAGCCAGTTCGATTTTCTCTTATCAAGGGACTTTTTACAACTAGGATAAATTATTAAAATTCAGGTTAATTGTTTTAGGCTTTTATAGTGTATAATTTTAAATATGGTAATAATGGGTAGCTAATAATAACAGACTTTTCAAATTAGAATATAGAGGTTTGCCTTTGGGAAAATCAATAGCCTCAAATAAATGAAATAAATGGTTTATGTTAAATTGATCTATGATATTAATTATTCTTCTAAAAAATTTAGTGTTTGGAGAGAAGAATAATAAATGAAATCAAATGAATGTTCACCTTGTGTCTTGACTAGACATGCTTAGAAATTCAACACTATAATGACAAATGATTTAAATGTTGATATTCATAAATTCCGCTTTTATTAACTATTTGTCACCTTCATGTTTCCTAAATACACTTGCCTAAATCCATACAACAATACTTGTTAACAAATGATCGTTTGTTATTTTGCTTTACCTCTTTATATAACGCAAGGAGTAAAAACCAAAGAAGTTAAAATAAAATAAAATAAGTTGGAATAGATCTCGTGCCTGTATAATCTTAGTTAGGCTTTTCTCTTTGATTATTTTGCCATTTCTTTTATGAAATGTAAGTGTTATAAGGCTTGTTTTTATATAAGTAAAGTATGAGCAAGTCAACATATAATCCACTTATGCACCCTTGAAAGTAAACAATAAAATAATAATAAATAAATTTAAGTTCTTTAATGTATCTCATTCCTACAAAGAGTATTTTTTATTCTAAGGATTCGTTTAAATAATCTTTATTTAAATGCTCTTTTTCATGAGAAGGAAAGTATTTTAATTAAAAAAAAGGAAATACTAGATGATATTAATATTATTTTAAAAGAAGTTTAAAATAAAAGGAAATTAGATATTAGTAGCATAATTTTAAAAATAATAGACCATTAGAGTTTTTCCTTTAAGAGAAAGAAAATAAATTACATTTTTATAGTAATGCATATAATCATTTTTATATATATTTATATAAACATATTTATTAAAGTGAATAAAATAAATGTTTTATTAAATAATAATTAAATATAAATAATAGATATATTTATGTATATGGTGAAAGTAGGTATATTCTTGTAATATAATTTTGCATTCAATATTACAAGGATATTTTTTTTATGTAAGTAAATTTATTAATTCATTTTTAAGCGGTAATAGTTTCATAATGAAACTTAAGGCAAATATAGAAATAAAGTTTGTGGCTATTGTACTCTGAATGCCCTTTCATTCAAATCGGCATCCTTTGGCCACTTAACCCCTAAATTCAACTATGTTAGTAATTGAATCCAAAATTATCAATGATCCCAACAACGTTAGACTTTTGATGGGTTGATTGTGAGGATAATCAGTGTTGGAGTAGGGCATAAAACACACCAACTTTGAAAACCTCGAGTAGCCTAGTTTTGGAACTATAATGCTCTTTAATTAAGGATGCATGTGAAGGACTCTGTGCACCTGACACATTCGTATTCTCCCCTATACCTTGTCCTTGGGAATGTGTTGACGTTAGCATGTGCAATCAATCATCACTTGAGGTATTTTGTCAGGCTATAGTGTGTTGCAAGATTGAAAGTTTCTATTGTCTTAGCATTATTGTTTGTTTTAAAAAAAATTGTTGGGTTTTCTAACTAAATATTTTGGGCATGACAGCTGAAGATTGACTTCGGGCTCTGAATCCCAAAGTTGCAGCTTCAAGTTCTCCAAAAGCCCCATCAATATTTGTAGAATCACAATTCAAAACCCCCAAAACCAAATGAAAGTCTCCAAAACAAGAAAATACTCGCAAGAACCAAAAACAAGATTCTTTTTTTCCCAATTTTAACTCAAAAACCCCTTCTCATCCATAACCAACCAAATTTATTAACTATTTGTGAGTGCATGTAGCCGCATGCAAAACATTTTATTTATTATTTTATTTTATATTTATCATTCACTTCTATTGTTCACATATTTATTTTTATATTTACTCAACTAGCCATATTCCAATTTATTTAAACATCAAGGAGGGGTAAAATTTTTATTCAAACAAGAAAATGTTACAAAGCAAGGGCATTAAATGGCCCTATCAAGTTCAACCAAGTGATCCAAATGATGAGATAGATCTGGGGGTAGTTGACCCCGATCCACCAAATTCCAATCATGAATATGATCAGAAGCCCATTTAGCCAAGAAATCAACAACACCATTCCATTCTCGAGGAATATGAGTGAAAATGATATAGTCTAGAGAAGCACAAAGAGTGAGAATTTGTTCAGTAATTAAAGCCAACTACCAGCTCACATCATCTGAATACTGCCTTTTCAGTAAGTTCACCACAACCTGGGAGTCAGACTCGCATATAATCCTTTGCCATCCCAATTGATTTCCCCGCTCCACAACCAATAAAATGGATTGAGCCTCCATAAGATTATTAGTATGAAGACCCCTATACACAGAGAAGATAAACTAAACATCCTCTGAGCTATCCCGACCAACACCCCCAATGCCAGCATGACCCAGATTTCCACGAGAAGAGCCATCTGAGTTGATTTTTAGGACTCCATGAGGAGGAGGGGTCCATCTTCCCTCCATATTCACCTTCGGGATATGATGTCTACATTTGTTGCACACGAGTTTCCATTGTGGAGGTGGAAGATGAAGGCAATTACAACAACCAACATCATGAGGATCCACCAACACAATCATATCACACTTAGCCACAATAGTTTCCCCTAAAGAGTGTAGAATTTCCCACCATAGGTGAGGGGCCATCAACAAAAAATCTTGAAAAATCTGCCTATTCCTCTCCAACCACAGGTTCTAGATAATAAAGGACGGCCCAAGAGCCCAAGCAACCTGAAGAAAGGAGGTAGAAATAGGGGCTCTGCCCCACCGTTCCCCAAACTCCACCAATGAGGAAGCATGCCAGCAGGTCATATTCCACACCCCCCATCAGAAATGCCAAATCTCTCTAGCATAGGAACATTGGAAGAAGAGATGGGAGACACTCTCTTCACAACCATGACACAAAACACACATAGAGGGACCATGGAAACCACGCTTACATAAATTGTCCCAAGTAAGACACTGGTTTTGAGCCACTAACCACATAAAGAAGTTGTACTTGGGCCATGACAGCTTGTGCCAAACTTGCTTCCACCAAGGGACCTCAATGTCCCCAAACAACTACCTACCTAACTGCTTATAACCAGCCACCACAGAGTACTTTCCAAACAACTCTGTACCATCCCAAGCAAAGACATCAGGTCCCCTCAAAGAATTACAAGCACGAGAAGCCAGAAGAAGGGAAATCTTACGCCTATCCCCCTGAGACCCTCCAAGTGGTCATTCAGAAGGATGCTTCCAGCAAAAAATTACAGCCAATCCACCATGCTACTCCACCTTATAATGCTCCACAATATCCCAGCCGACCATAATAAAAACATCACAAAGGGACTGGAGGTGAGGAAAATAAGAGAGAATAGGAGGGTGACCATCCCAAGAATCTAACCAAAAAAGAGCCTGTGACCCCGAATGATAGATCCAAAAAAGAGCACACTTAATCAACTGCACCCCCACTTCAAAGTATGCCAAATCATAGAACCAATCCCTTCCAGAGGATAGCGGGGAACCTAAAAAGAAGCAACACCCTGAAGATATTTATGGTTGAGAATATGAGCCCATAACTGATGCTGACTGGTACACCATCGCTAGTAAATCTTGGCAGCAAGAGCTTTCCCATTCAAAATAACAGAGCGTAAACCAAGACCAGCCTCCTGCTTTGGTCTACACACAGAATCCCACTTAACAAGACTCCACTTTGAAGACAAAAAATTACCGCTCCAAATAAATTGACGAGAAAGAGCATCAAAATCCTTAAGGAAATACATAGGAGCCACTTGAACAAAGCACCTATAGATGGGAAGGGCCTGAATAACAGACTTAAGAAGAGTCACTCTAATAGCTGTGGACAACCAACGATGAGTCCAAGTAACCTTCCACCTAAGCTTATCAAGCAACAGTTGCCAAGAGGACCTGGGTTGATGACCAACAGCAAGAGGAATACCTAAGTAGACAAAGGGAAGAGACCCAATTTGAAACCACAGAATAGATGCAATCCACCGCTGGATAGCTCGAGGAGTATTAAAGAAGAATATAGAAGACTCTTGCTCATTGACTTTCTGGCCCGAAGCCGCTAGGTAGATTTCCAAAGTTGGCCTAAATAATTCAACCTCCCTAATATGAGCCAGTCCCATAAGAGAGGTGTCATCCACAAATTGGATATGAGAAAGCGTAGGCAAACCCATCCCCCACTGCCACCCATGAATCAATCCTTGTGAAACCTGAGACTTAAGAATTTGGCCCAACCCTTCTACCATAATAATAAACAAATAAGGAGAGATTGGATCTCCTTGACGAAGGCCCCTAGTAGCCCCAAATAGCTCTGAAGGTTCCCCATCCACAATAATCAAAAAATAGGAAGAGGTCACATAGCTCCATATCTAGCTCACCTAATCAAAGGAAAAACCAAAGGCCAACAAAATATTCTAAAGAAAACTCCATTTAACTCTATCATAAGCTTTGGCCATATCCTACTTGATAAACATAGACCTATCCTGAGAGGTTTCCATGGAATGAATGACTTTAGACACAACCACCACCCCATCTAGAATTTGACGACCTACCACAAAGCCACCTTGCTCCTCAAAAATGATCACAAGAAAACAAGATTTAAGCCTCTCAGCAATCAACTTCGTAATAATCTTGTACACCACATTACAGAGGGCAATAGGTCTAAAGAGATCAATCCTGTCAACACCTTCCTTCTTAGGAATGAGAACTAGAAAAGTAGCATTCAGGGCGCGAAGAATTTGCTTACTATGAAGAGACTCTCGAACCACCTCCGAAAAATCCAACTTCACAATATCCCAAAACTCTTGGAAAAACTCAATTGGGAAACCATCAGGACCAAGAGCTTTCCCCTTATTCATCCCAAACACCACCTCCTCCACTTCTGACAAAGTCACTGGGTGAATAAGAGAAGCATTCAACTCATTATAAATTAAGGAGGGAATGAAAGCAAGGATCATATTCTCATCAACCTCAACAGGAAGTGAATCCTCAGTGAATAGATTAGAGTAGAACTAACGAAACTCTCTAGACAAAGCCTATTGTGAAGAGATCGAAAGACCCTCCGAGTTAACAAGAGAAGAAATAAAACACTTATTCTGACGAGCTTGCACCGAATGATGGAAAAATGTGGTATTCATGTCACCCTCTTGAAGCCAATCAATCCTAGCCTTTTGTTTCCAGAAAATCTCCTCACGAAGCTCCCACTCCTCCACCAATTTTAGAGCCTGGGCCTCAGCATGCCCAAGAGCCTCTGAGAAACCCAAATCCTGAATCTGGCGAGTAATAACAACAAGGTGATCATGCACTTCTCTTTTCCTGGCCCAAAAATTACCAAAACATGACCTATTCTATCGCTTAAGATGATACTTGACATATTGCAGCTTCTTAACCAGAGAATACACAGTTGTACCATACACAGGGGTGCCATCTTGCCACCACTAAGCAACAAGATCACCCAAAGACGGATCACACCAGGGAAAACTTTAGTGGTGAATTTTTGCCAATTGGCGAATAATAGAAATCGAGACCTCCAAAAATGGCGAATAGTGCAAGCTAAAAAGGAGACTACATCACTGGGCTTTTACAAAAAAATAATTTTGTCTCGATTAATTTGCCATGAAAACGATGCGTTATTGGAAATTATTTGCCGGTAGTTTATACCATAATTAAAAATATTAATTATATTCGCCAGTAATATTATATTCCTCCGATCAATTTTGGGGTAATATCACCATTAATAATAAAATACTCTTTAATTTTAGGGTTACCCTTGACTATGTATTTTGTCTATTGCCATTGATTAGATTTTTATTCAGATGGTTGTGATTTGATTCCACAACCTAATATGCATGTGCCTTTTAAAAGGCTTGCTGAGGCTCGAAATTTGTTTTGGACCACACGATTAGATTTAATCTTGTGGTCCAAAACAAATTTCGGGCCTCAGCAAGACTTTTAAAAGGCACATGTGTATTAGGCCATGGAATCAACTCACAGCCATCCAATTAGAAAGCTAATCTATGGTAACTTTTTCAGTTTTCATTCAGTCTTACTTTTAAAGTGATATTTTTAAAAAACGTTTAATCTGTGTGTGCTCCAATGCATTTTCGGAGGTGAATTTATGCTTGGTGGCAAGGGGCTCTACCCCTTGACCTCTACAAGGGGTGCTGCCCCTTGACCCCGCCGGTGGCTGCCGTCCCCGGGCCCCCACTTCAATATTACAAAAAATAAAAATATATGGGGGAACTGTGTCAATCAACTATGCAAAATTTTAAAGGAGAGATTCACCAATGTCATTATTATTTTTACCAATTATTCATTAAGATTCACCAGGATTTTACAATTTATTTTAATAATGTGTATAGATTCACCAAGGAAATTAATATTTTTTTCAAAAAAAGAGGAAGGATTCGCCAAGATATTACACCTTCATCGAGGGGGGGGTTTCTTAAAGTTATCCCTGGATCACATAGCCACATAAGCTGAAATTTGAAAGGAGGATTCTTTGGGTTTGGGAAGGCTGAAGTCGAAAGCTTAATTGGCCAATGATCAGAGCCACACCAGTCAAGAATCTCAGAGAAAATGGCCAAGCTACCTCTAACCCAAGAGCAAGAGACAAGGAAACAATCTAGCCGCTGGGAAATTTCTTCAAGCCCACTCCATCTATTATTCCAAGTGAATATTCTGTTAGAGGGTTTAACGTCCACCAGAGCAAGAGAGTCCACATTACTCTAAAATAGATCTGAAGCAGGACCAAGCCTAGGCAACCCTCCCCTTTTCTCCTCCAAGCTCAACACAACATTGAAATCACCAGCTAAGATCTAAGGCAAAAAGGGTGCACAAGACCTCACATACCTGATATGAGCCCAAAGCTGGATTTTACCACAAATGTCAATCGAAGCATAAACATTACTAACCAAAATAGTCTGACCAGATTCCAAAATCAAAGCCACCACATAAATAGCAGACTAGCTTGAAATCCACCAATGAGGAACAACCTTACAAGGATCTCAGAAAAGAGCCAAACCCCCAGAGGTTCCCCTAGACCCAATACACTGAAACTGGCCAAAAGACCAAATACAAGGAGCATGTTGAAGCATGAGGTCCACCTGAAGCTTAGTTTCCTGAACACAAAAGATATTTGGAGAATGGAAAACAATCAAATCTTGAATAGCCTTTTGATTGGAGGTTCTATTCAAACCCCTTGCATTCCATGAGAGAATAATCATGAGTAAGGTTGAGAGAAGTGAGCCTCAAGGGTCTTAATAGAACCAGATTCCACCAACAGATCCCTAGTATATTTAAGCTTGTCTGCATCCTTCTTACGACCATCTTTCAAAGAATTTTCAAAATGCCCCTTCTTGAGAGGGCGTTGCAACACCCCCAAAGCAGGAGACGATCCTTGACCTTTACCTAAAGAAAACACTGCCTTAGCTAAATCTGCTAAAACAATATCATCATGCACATCTGCAGAGGTCCCAGGAGGCTCAGAAATCTCCTACTCCAATCCTGGAGAAATATTCTAAACAATAATTGCCTGTTCCAGCCCAACATCCATACTAGTGGCCCCAAAAGAAATTTCAACAAGAATCCCTTCCTCCAAATCCTGATTATCCAGGACCTCAAACTGATTGAAACCCCGATCACTTTGTCTATCCTTAT
Organism: Sequoiadendron giganteum; assembly: GCA_007115665.2. Taxonomy (NCBI): domain Eukaryota; kingdom Viridiplantae; phylum Streptophyta; class Pinopsida; order Cupressales; family Cupressaceae; genus Sequoiadendron; species Sequoiadendron giganteum. The sequence continues at coordinate 496,851,798 of CM021102.1, read as the reverse complement.
AGGCCCGCTTTTGACCCCTCACTTTATTTCTTTACTTAACAGGAATAAAATCATCCTTATCAGGGCCACCCTCAACCACAAACGCCTTGCCTTTATCCCCCTTCTCCACCGAAGGCCCAAAAGAAGGAGAAGAAGAATCCCCTTCTGCTTTGGGTGCCCAAGGACACTGGCGCTGAAGGTTTCCATACTCATGACAAAAGCGACAACGAAAAGGAAGAAACTCATAATCTAGCGATTGAATCCACGAGGTAGAGTCGATACAAATTTCCAAAGAATATGGCAAAGGGTTATTTAAATCAATTTCAACACAAATGCGAGCATAAGAGAATTCCTTCTTATCCAACGTATTCTGAGCAATGCCAGCCAACTTCCCCAACAAAGCAGCAATTCGGTGCAGAATATCCTCCCTCCAAAACTCTGACAGCCATGGAAGACGGACCCAAACATGAACCCATGAAGGAAGATCCTCGATCGCATTAAAACCTACATTCCAGGGCTTAATGAACAAGCCAACATTATTGTAAAAATATGACCCTCCCTCAAAAACATGATTGTGATCCGAGATGCAAGAAAAATCAACCATGAAATAGCCATTCACAGCCACCAAAAGATTGAAATCACCTTCAACTTGCAAGGTCCGACGGATCTAGGAATCCAAAGCTGAGAGAGGGACACGAATACCCAAGAACTTAAAAATTAGCACATGTTGGCTCCAATAATCTATGTCCTCCTGAACCGATTCAGGAGAAATAACCAGAACAGTGACGATCTTGACTCCGTGGCAAGCACCCATTCACTTTATTGAGCTTAGAGCTTTCACCCACAAAATATGAATCCATATTTCGTGCATGCATGGCTGTCGAAAAAGCCTGAGATGGCTTTGGCCCAGAAATCACCATGCTTTTGGAAGCCTTTGCCATAACCCCACACCAAACTCCAACACCCAGCCCACCCTAAATCCTCTCACTCCAAACCCGTACCACACCACATCCCCCTCATTGCACAACCACAAACCAACCAAACCGTCGATCACCCAAACCTCCACACAACAAGAAAAAAGATGAAGCCCCAGCTTGTTACAGGTCACGGGCACCCTGAGACAGCACATGCAGTAGCATGCAAGTGCGGGTTATAGTCTATAATGGAAAAAAAGTATCCTTTTCCAATTTATTTAACTTAATAATCACCTTTTAATATTTAATTTATTAACTTAATAATTCTATTTGATCATACAATAATTATATAAAAGCATTTATTTTTACTTATCAAAAATACCTTTTAACTTAATAATTCAATTTTATTGCAATAATTAATCAACAACATTAGTCAAACAAATTTAAATTAAATGGACTAAACACCAAACAATACCTGACCACAAAATGAGGTCAAAAAGAAAGATCACAATAATGCTGACAAACCAAACCAACCAAACTGACCACACAAAAAAGGTGTAGAAACAAACTCATCCTCTTCAAGGATGACAGCTGAAACAGGGAACCAAGTGCTACCTTTATTCAATAATTCCATTGGATTGAGGCACACTCAGACCTGGCAATTCAGGTGGATTTGATGCCTGGTACCTACAACCTGCAACAAAAAAATTGTCGAGCATATATATATGGTCATACAATCAGACACACCATGAAAGGAAGTCATAGCATAGCAGAGTACTCATGAAGGAGTAATGTGACACTGTCCCTTTCACCAAAACACATCAAACAAGTATTCACATCAACGCATAACAATCAGTTGCTTAACAACATAGATAAGAGAAATCACCAGATAATCGCATAATAACCATAATCAGATAAGTCCATATACTAGTAAAAACATAAGCATAAAACACCAGTAATAGAAGTATAACCAAAATATCATCATAGCAATAGTCCAACATCAAACAAAATGTCATGATGTCTGGTCCTAAGCAAATCAACTACTAGTCTAACAGAGAACATTACGAGGGGCACTACAGGGATCCCTACCAAGGTGTATATGGGATTAGATGCGCTGGGTAATTTCATTGTGAGGATGAGGGTTGCAAATGGGACCAGTATGGGTTAGTCTTAATCCATGATTCCCCCTAATTTTGTGTGAGTTACTTTGTGAGTATCTACCCTTCAGAGGCTAACCCCCTTATACAAATGAAGGATAGGTACATGGAAATGTATAGATGGGTCCTTAGAGAAGGGAGCCTCGAGACCATATTTCCTTATGTTTATGGTATCTATGAATGTCCATCCTCATAAACCCCATTGTGTGAGCCTTGTGTTGTAAATTACGTGTAACTATTGTGATGCATTTGTAAAATTTCAAATAAATGTGATATGGTATACATTTGAACTATGTGAGAATGATAGTAACAAATAATGTGAAGCTAATATTCATTGAGACATGATTGGACTTTGGAACAAAAATATTTTCTAACATCAAGAGTGGTGTTTATGGTGCAAAGGTATTTTGAGGTGTATCAAACAATGTTAATTTATTTTGGTATATTATTGTAATTTAATTGAATTTGGTTGCATAGTTAAAAAATTTATAGCTACATGGATGGTTTTTAACATTGGTTATATTGAGAGTATATCGGATAAATGTTCTATTGTGAGAAATCTTGTTCTAATTATTTGGATGTTCAATTCATGAAAGGGATGTCTCTAATGTGTGCTAATAGTTTAATGTTTTTCTTCTTTCATCAAGATAGTAAAGTAATTAGTTTGATTAATATATTTATGTGCATTTCTATATTGAAGTTATGTTCCCAAACCTTAATGACTCTCAGGAGGAAGTCTAAGCTAAGGGGAGGTGGATGTCAAGCCTTGCTTCACATGTGATTAATATAACCCTAATTTGTTATATATGTTTTCTAAATAGATGGTTAGATATATTGCAGGTAATAAATAAGGTGATTGTGTGGAAACAATCTTGTATTTTGTTTTTACTCTATTTTCTATTGTCGTTACCATGAAGGTGTTATACACTCGTAAATTGTGGAACGTGAATTGAAATTATAAATGGGTTGTTGTATAGTTAAATTTTATGATATTCAGTTAGATAAATTGAAGGCTGTAAATAAAGTGACCGTGTGTGTGTGTCACATTGGCAATATTCTTGATGTTGTTGGTAAACAAGTTGGAAGTTAAGTATCTCTCTTTCTTTGAAACACTACGAGGAGAATGTATTTAAATTATGATAAAAATTGAACAAGCTTTATATATGGCCTCTAATAGGGGGGTCGATAAACCTTGTATTTCATTAGGGGTTATCAACATTATTCTATTTAATGAAGATGTATGCACATGTAAATTAATGGACATGACTTGAAATTATAAGATGGATTGTTAGGTCATAGTATATTTTGATGAGTAATTAGCTAGGTAAATGGTTTACAATTAAAGTTATGAATATTTGATTAACAACTAATGTGATTTATTATTATGGTCTAACTCTACTTAGGGTTGTGTTGTGCAAGAAAGTAAGTGTGTCAATAGGAGAAAAAAGGAACATATGTACCAAATCAAATATTGTCTAAATGGGTTTTAATGGATTAGAAGGAAATGATGGTTTAACATTATTTGGGGTAATTGTGTTTATGGGCTTATATTATGGGTCAAGTTAAATGTGTTTGAGAGGGAATTTAATTATATCATTTGATGTAACTGTGGTTAGGATTTGGGGGACCCTAGTTAGGTTTAAAATTTGGATGGACCATTAAATGGTCTTTATAGGATAAGGTTTGGTCAATTTTCTAGTTTTAAATACCCCTAGGGTCTATACCCTTGAGGTGGGGGCCAATTGGATACAAAATAAAAGCCCTAAGAATTGATTTACCACTCCATAACTCCTCATTAATATGGGTGATGAGTTTGGAGGTTAATGGGGATAGATGGATTGAGGGTACAAACCCCACCCCCATACCTCATTTATGAGTAAAGACTTGTGGGGGATGGGGTGTTCTATTCTTTGTCCCCTCTTTATTGAGGAAAAGACCCTTATAGAGAAGTGGATGGGAAGATGACAAGTACCACCTCCCCATCCAAGGTTTTCAATTTGAAACTCATTTATATCCTGGTTGTGAATGAAGGATGTTTTGTTACCCACTTCTCCTTTTGGATAATGCTTGTTGAATATTGAGAAGAGGAGAGAGAGAGTTGGGAGAAGGAAGGAGTCCTTGCTTATGGAAATGGAGGCCAAGATGCATAGATTTAGAGAGATAAGTTTTTCCCTATTCCCTCTACTCTTTGTTGATGTGTTGTAAGATAGGGATTTATTTTGCAAGATCATGGCTGATTAAGACTAGAGAAAGTTCTGAAATAGGGAGTTGTGTGAGTGGTATCCTTAAATCTATGTGAACCTTGTAGTTGATATAGAAAATTTTGATGTATTATTTTAAATCTTTTTGGAGGTGTACGTGTGAATACCCCATTATCTTAGGTCTATATGAATGTTCTAGCTCGGGGGTTTGGCTAGAGCCCATGAGGCTTCATGATGCCAATATGGATGGGTGGAGAGAAAGTTCTTAATTATTGGCCTACATTCTATATGATTCTTGGATCATGAAAATGTTGGAGTTCACTTGTTGTTTTCAATTGAAATCTTATTTGAAAAATGAAAAAAAATTGAAAATTTTCACAATGGAAAATTTTTCAAATTATGTTGGAAGGTATTTATAAACCATAGTGTAGTAGAGTAAAATATCTTGTAATAGTTACATGACAATATTTTTTTTTCATAACTTCATTTGCCAAAAAAACGGAATCTTGTTAATCTGCCTCCAAATAAATGGATGATTTGGTACAACTTAAGTTAGTTGATTTGAATGGAAACAAATCTTTCTTTTTGCATATGAATCTGCTATTTTATTTCACAATGAAAAGAAAATATATAACATATTATTTCCTTACATTTCAATGAAATAATGTTCCTTAGAAATTTATTGCACCATAGACTAAATTTGAATGTGGGCATTTTATTTAGTATCAAATAAAGAAGTTCATATACAATTAGTTTTATTTTCAATCATGAATGGATATTATACTTGTCTAAGAATTAAGATGTTATAAGAATGGTTTGTTGGAAGAAGTTTGGTTTAAAAGTAATATTCGATTCTTACGATGCTCCAATGCCATAAAAAAAAAACTATTAGTATGTAAACAATATACATATATATAAACATTACTCAAGTATACTAGAAAACAAGTTTATAAGAGTTTATGATCAAATAATATAAGTTATAAGTTGTTTAAACATTTATTTAAAACATAGGACAACAGACATTCAAAGAGAGAACTATAGGAAATAAATAAAATATGAATATATATAGGTTGTCAGTCACAAGACTAAGGAGTTGAAATCTTGGCTCCTATGCCTTCATGGACCAAGCTATATGGAGGTCATGGACTATAGTGGTGTAGTTTTCTTGTGATCGCACCTATCATAGAATATTAGCTCCTCTACCTATGTGTTCTTTAAAATAATAATAATAATGGAGATTCAAGCATACAAGAAAAATAGAAAAACAAGTGAATAGAGAATTGATAATAGCTAGACTGGAATATGAGTATAGATAGATGTCAATCATTTAGAAAAAGAAGACATGTATTAATGTAGCCTCACCTCTTTTGGGGATAAGGACGATTAGTAAAAGGTCAAAATGCACAAGGAATTTAATAATAGGTGATTTCAGACCATGCAATGGCTTTTCAAATTCAAGATCAATCACTCTTTTTAAAATGGACATTAAAGAAATTATATTCCAGTTTGGGTTGTGATTAATGAAGTCAATATAAATTCTTCTTGCCAAAAGTCTTATCATGAGTAAAAGGAATAGTTGGCATTATACAATAAAAAAGAACGGATAATCAAATTAATATGGCTACAAAGAATATTATTATTAAGTCAAAAATTAATTTTAAAAAATGTGCATTTAATATATTATATAAATCAATTTATATTTGAGGAAGAGTTTTGAGGTAAAAAGGAGAGTAGGAGAAAACCTGTGGTAAAACTTAATATCATTGTTAGTATTAATATGGGTATGTAAATCTTGAAGTTATGCCCATTCATAACAACCGCTTTGCGTGAGCTGGAGTCCCTGCCTTAAGCAAGTATGGGTGTAGGGAAAACAATGTTATGAGTATTTTGTAGTTGACTCAACACTAGAAGAACAACAATGTTATGAGTATTTTTGTGTTGAATAACAATGTTATGAGTATTTTGGTGTTGACTCAACACCAGAAGAATAAAACAAAAATTATAAACCTATGGTCTTGATAGGAAAGATACAATCACTTTTTTATAAATAGCTTTGCAGATTTTTGAGTTTGAGTTATAGGAAACAAGTACTCCTAAAAGCTAAGGATTTAGATCTGATCACTAATTCTTCTTCCTTAGACATAATGACAAACGTATTTTGGTGACTCGGAAATAAGCATGGCCATCTCTTAGAGGGAATAGAAAAAAAATTGAGTGAATAGAAAATAGATTGCAGTGGCCTTAAGATGAGCATGCATGGCAATCAAAGAATCAATGATAACCACCTCATTCCAACTTGCTATATAATATATGTAGAATGAAATTAACATAAATAAGTCACATAACACAAAGACATTTTTATTTATGAACATGGTAAAACTATGTTGTACATATTAAATGCACATAGTTGAATAGTTGGCATAGAGTGACAAAGCACTCAAAATAACCATGCCAATAGTTCGCAAGACCAACCCTAGAGGAACTAGAAACATATTTGAATATACCAAAATGTATACACTTTTGAAACTCGCCATTAACATAAGTCCCATTATCTTCCATGAATCTGGAATCCATCACAACAACAAAAAGATGAAATTTCATCTCAGTAAAACACAAAATATAAACCATAGCTCACAAGGCAACTTAGTGAAATGAAAATATAAATGAATGGGAAAAATTTGCATACCACTGTCAATTTTGTGTGTAGACTTGTGGGTTGTTTTCTTCTTGCTTTGTGGCCATAATGGCTGTTGTTGATTTTTAAGATAGAAACAATGCATTTAGAATTTTAGAGCTTCCAACAAAGCAACAACTCCTATCCAATACTAGTATGCTTCGGGCTTGATGTTACGCCTCTCAAGTACTCTAAGAGCCAAGTTTGGTGAATATTTTGTACTCTATAGTTAAACATAAACCCAAGATCAAGGAATTTGAAAAAATTAATTAACTAGTTTATCTTTTATTTTAATTACAAGTAACTAAATAATAACACCCTTGTATTATAATCAATGCAATAGGTATTTATTTTGATGTACCTTTTCATTCACCTCTTGATTTTCTTTTTTTTTATTCTTACAACTAAATTGCTATTAGATTAGTTATTCCATCTAGGATCAAGCATTTCATTCAAAAAAAAGGATAGTTGTGCATACATTAGTGGAGAGCACCAATAACCCCATATCAACCACTCGGGAATGCTATCTGTGCAGAAAATAAAATGTTAAAGAGGTGAGATCCAACAAATCTTTTTCTTATTTGAGTACCATGTAACATGAGAAGGATTGCATACCTTTGGTGATAATGAATCCTCCAAGTAGTAAAAGTACAATTAAAGTAAGTGATCCTTCGCTATTGGAGACTGTTGTTCTACAAAGTCCTGCTAAAAATCTGAAAAGAGAAGATGACTTCTAATGTAGCAGAAATAGTATAAGGAATTGCTTGAAAACTCTGCATTGTTAGTGACATCATTAAATGTAAAGATTCTGAAAAATCCCCTCTCACAAAGATAACATCTTAAATTTATTTTCATTTGAGTGGACTCTTCTCATGAAAGTGTCACTCTCCTAACAGTTGGTGCTAAAAAAGATAGATAATAAATAAAATGACAACAGAAAGTGGTTCAGACTTTAGAGTACATCAGTTATCGATGTTAATGCAATTTCCAAGACTATCTGACACCTTCAAGGGAAAATCCTATTCCATAGTAGGTCATGCCAACCCAAACAACTGATTCCAAAAATGATATTGGAATACTAAGCAATAAAAATGAAATAGAGAAAGCCCATACAACATACAAAATGTATCATTATAATTTCAATATCTAAATGGTATAAGTTTAACACAAAACACATTGCAAAATTTTAGACCAAAATTGGCAAAAAACATCAGGTTGAACATTTGTACTCCCGTAGTCTAAAAAATCTAGAATTCTAGACACCAATTCTATTATCACCTAAAAATTAATTCACAGATATCACATGAAATTTTGAAAATCATATGAAGCTTCCCAATGAAATTTATAGGGGAATTGGTTCAATGTGCAAAGACATCAATACAGAAAAAAGAATTTAGATAGGAATAAAAGAAAATTGTGCTTTTAGACTTTTTGTGACTAAAACTTGGTAAGAGGACTGTCGTGTTTCCAATATTTATTCCATACATTCAATCTGCAAGGGGAAAATAAGGCAAGGGATACATAATGTGATAACAGGCCTTGCATTTCCCTTTATAGGTGTAGACATCAAACTTCTAGTAACAACAATGTTGGATATAAAGATAAATATAATAAAGCTGGAAGCATCATGAAAAGAAGGGGCATTCAATCCAATGGACCAGAGTACACAAGAACACACACTCTATAGTACAGTAATTAATGTGACATAAAACCAAGATATATGTGGTCCAATGTAACAGTTGGACCAATTTCCTTCAAAAGATAAAGGCACAAGGGACACACAATTTTCTTCAGACGGTAAAAGAACTTGTAAAATACAATAGAATAAGGCTCAACCTAGAATGTGAGCAATTCATTACATCACCTAGACCGAGTTTCTTCACAAGGTAAAGTAACTTGCAAAATATGATAAAAGGTGTTAGGCTCACTTTGACAGTATCCAAACAAAAGCTTCCTTCCAAAAAAACCACTCAAAGTAGAATTCAAATGAAGCAGTCACTTCTTATAGAGAAACTAATTCTTTAGAAGATAAAGCACATAGAAACACATACATTTATTTTGTATGGACATTTCGAAAATATTAAGAATGTTTAACAATGATCAAAGTACATGAATCTCAATAAATCTCAGTAAGTTAGCAGAGCCATGCTTACCTCATACCATGTGGTGTGATGCAATAGGAAACTAAAAGGAAATTAAAAACCAATCCATACAATATAAGCTACAACAAAAAATTAATCACATTTAAAAATCATTAAAACTCTTGGTGGAGACCAACATATTGTACAATAGATTTGTACAAGTGCAACATAACCTAAACTGCGAAAACAAGCCACTGATAGCCTGATTTCAAAACTATCCATACAATATAAGCTACAACAAAAATTAATCACATTTAAAAATCATTAAAACACTTGGTGGAGACCAACATATTGTACAAAAAAATTGTACAAATGCAACATAATCTAAACTACAAAAATCCCCACTGATAGGCTGTGCACATGAAGTAATATCTAGGATATAAAATACAACTACTACATGACATAAGTGGATATTTTAAGCCATATACAAGCCATAGACATGGCAATGAACTATTTGAAAAAATGCCTCAAGACAAAACAACATTTTTTAGGATATGAACAATTGATTTGGATAGACATGTGAAACGTGGAAGCAAGACAATGAATTGAAACCAAACTTAACCTATACAACATTAAAGATGCTCACAAAGGCATAAAGGTGCCGAAAATTACTTCTAGCAATAAGGCAGCTCATAATGCAGTGGACATGTTCCAAGGTTGTGGTGTGAAGTGTGGGGGGGGGGGGGGTTGCATGATTCAATTGAGCACTCAAATAATTGCAAAGATAAAAACCTCAAAAGCAAAGAAAAATAGTTGCCACCAAAAAAATTACTCAAGAGATATAAATGCTCTTGCTCAGTCAGAGATTAAAATTTAATATTAAGGAATTTAGTCCAAGCTTACTCCATAAAATTTTAGTTCATAAATTTTACTTGCATCAAAGGCGTCCCATAAAATTTCAAGCAATTCGTTGTTACACCAAACCAACGAGATTGCATAGTCTATGAATGGGAAAACATATATGCAAATGAATACGAAACCTCTTAAGAATTAAAGTTTATCAAGGAATTTTTCTTTGCATTTTTCAAAGAATATTTCTCTACGTTTATGACAAAGATCCAAGATCCCAGAATCATAACATAATTGATTTCAAGATCACTAGATGAAAAGATCAAATTGTTGATAACAAGTAAAACTTGATGAACCAATGATAGCATATGGGTTTTTTTAATTGTGCAAATTTGCATTATGGTATCCTACTATCTTCTTATGTGAAGAAATAGGATTTGCATCTTCTCATAGTGCTCTCATGAATACTTGTCAGAAATAACAAGGATGGGGTGAATCCCTAAAACGCTAAAAACATGTACCCCTACGAACCATTTCTAGCATACTCGAGGGTGTGCAGAATGAGATGCTACAAAACAAAGAAAAAACATTTACCTTGTGTCTTTTAAATAGAAAAAAAGCATATGCAGAAATGTATCATAAATCCTTACAAAATGAACAATAATTTGCAATCACTATGTAATCCCCTTATTGCAGCAAGAATTACACTTAACAGATAATTCAGTTAACTAGAATATTCAAGAACAATTACAGAAATTTATTATAAAAAATATAGCAAGTTTATAGCAAACATAATTACAATTCCTAGGCACGAAGAGAGTCGCCAAAATCTAGTCGTTCAAATAATACAATTTCAACGTTGCAACATTCAACTTTCAAGCAGCCTGCCATTGAATGCACATAGCAAAAACACCTTGCATTGAATGCATACCAATCATAGGAAAATTCAGAGCAGACATAAATTAGCGGAAGACATATGCTAGGTGTTTTCAACTCCATCTATGTTAGCCATGTTCTACATAAGTTACAAGCTACTGTTTGCAGGAAATATCAAAATAGAAGAAATGAATAGAGTCAACATGACCAGTTTTTTATCTTATAACTGACAACACATCGGTTTGTCTTTCATTTCCATGTAAACAAGAGGTAAATCAAGGAAGATGAAAAAAATGGAACCTGCAGGTCCAAAAAGAAAAATTGCATGGCTTGAATTCAAGTAATTCTTTAATTGAGAGAGTGTTAAGAGTTGAGAGCACTTATATATGCACCAGCTTTGAAATGCATGAAAGCCTCTATGCACTCGCTCTGAAGTGACAAACCACATTGCTCTATCCTCCAAAATGCCTGAATTGTAGGATGAAAACCTTGAAGAACATAAAGAGGAAGCACTTGATGAAGCCTGTTACACCTGTGACTAGAATGTTTTTGTCCTTGAGAAAATAAAATATACCCAAGCCCTTGTACAGTGAAGTAACGATTTTTGTGCTAGCCACGAATGCAGAATGTTATAGTAGAGATGAGGCACGTGAACTCCATGAAAAATTCCACCTAACGCTCACTATGAAGACACAACAACACCCTAAAACATTAGTGATATACAAAATATTATCCTCCTCTATTGCTCATTGGGCGGCCAAACAATTTATAATTCAAAAATCTAGAAACCCCTCCTAAAATCATATTGGCCAATCAGAAAATTGTAAGAAATAGCTAAAATTTTGTTTTAATAAAAAAATTCCTCAAAACCATAGCTTAAATCACTTGTGTCTTCTGACCCGCCTTCCAAGACAAACTAACAACCAAAAAAACTGCACTGAAAACATTAGTCTTCGCCTATAAATAGGCTGGACTAATAATATGATTGCCCTGGTAATGTTGTGGATAAACACAAGAACTAGATGACTATCCTTGTTATTGTCCTTCACATAACACTTTGTAATGTGATTAATATTTGAGGTAACTTATCAGGGGGAATAATTCAAAAAATTTAAAAGTGGTTATAAATTCTAACAATGAAGGAATAACAAAATGCATGTCAAGTAGTGATAAAAAATGTTTATTAAAAGGTTGAAATTAAGTGTTAATTAATCTTTGTTATTATTGGTGTTCATATTTGTTTCTGGCTTAAGCAATAATATTGATATCTCTAATATTTTGTTATTGAACATATGTTCTTAATACTTGTAGTGCCTCTCATGTTCTGATACTTTGATACTACTTTGGTGTGTGTTTGTTTTAGTGTGATTTCTGGTTATGTTCTGATGCATACTTGATACTCTGTTAGACATCTTTCCTGCCATGTGTTGGGTGTGGTAGACAGTTATGTTTATTTTCTTATGAGAGTTGGACTTATGTGTGGGATATTTATGTTATGATGATGTTACTGTGTGAGTTATAATGATGATGTGATACTTAGATTTTGATTACTGTATTTGGTTCAGGTGAATGAGATGGGGTGGCATTGCTCATCCGTGAGCGCCTTGCCTCACCATAACTCTCCTTCACAATGTGTCTGACCATGAGTTATATGCATATGTACATGTTGTTTGACGTTTGGTGTTATGCAGGAATGCACCGGGTGTTGATCCACCTGCATTGTCAAGTCTGAGTGCACCGTACATACCCAATGGTTTGACATGGTTAGGGAGTTGGTAAGAAAGTACCCCCATCTATGTCAGTGGTTGGTCCAGTGGTTGTTCATGTCTTATAAGTACTTCCTTTGTGTGGGTATGGTTTTAAATTAAGTCATTTTATTTCATGAGTTTTATAAGTTGCGTTTATGGCTTTGACTAGTGCTTTATGATTTTAATTTAAATGCTATTTTATGGTGCAAAATATTAATTAATTAAATGTTTAATGTTGTTAATAATATTAATACTTTTGGAAAATTCTTGTGTACATTAGCACTTTTATTATTACTGTAAAATGTGAGTTATCCTTTAATTTAAATCAATAAATAGTTAGATAAATTGTTATGGACTATTTAAAATAAAGATATGGAAATTATTATCATATTTGATTTTATTAGCAAATGGTAATCTAATAATATATTTTTAAATTTAATTATAATTATGTTGAAATGTTGCTTAAGTTAATATTATTTAATTGTTATTTTTCAAAAGTCAATTTTATTTAAAATTAAATTTAATATTAAAAATGCATAATTGGTGTAAATTAATTAAGGAAGATGCTTCTTCCGAAAATGGAAAATTGAAAGAATGTTGTGATAAGTGGCAATTGCATGGGAAATTGTTAGAAAATTAATGGTAATTTCTGACTTTGCCTTTTTGAAAATTTATATTTCCAAATAAGTGCTTTTTCGAAAAAGCAAGAGAGAGGGAAAAAAAAATGAAAATTCTTGTCTGCAACTCAAAAAAATTGGTGAAAATTTTCTGAGGATTAAATCCTCTGTATTTTTTTCGTTGAAATTTACAGAGGAGATTAGGTTTTGGTTGTACTGGGATTTGTTTTCAAATCTATGTTGTTGGGGTTTTGAATCTCTAGATTTTGGAAGGTTGCAGCTGGCTAGAATCTCACAAAAAGGCATTTCATCCTCAAATCAAACTTAGCAAAGGACTTCGGGTAATTTCAATTCCATAAATTGATCTCTATAAATTTTAGTTTTAAAAAGAGAAAATAATTTTAGTTTAAAAGAGAAAACATGTTTACTGTGAATGTTTGTGAAATTCAATTCTCTGTAATTATATCTACCTGTCTATAGATTCCTCCTTCCTCTCTGTATTTTTTTATCCTAGATTCTCATTGTGAATAATCGAAATTCCGTCCCCTTTGTCTGTTGTATCTTCTTAGCTATAAACCTCTGAAATTCTCTTCCCGTCTGAGAATCCTCTCTTTCCCTATATTTCCCATTTTGTCTATCTCTGTCTGAAGAATTTTTCTCATTGGGGCTATGCCCAATTTATCCTATGATTATTCTAATGTTTTCAAATATATATATATATATATATATATATATCTGTGATTTTAGTATGGCATAAAAAAATAAAAAATTGATTAGCGAAATTTCTCTGTTGTCAGGCCTGTATCTTTTTTGGAGTCGTTGTTTTTTGTTTTGTGTGGGGGTGGGGAGTTTATCCCCCCACCAATTCCTCGATCATGTAGGGAGCATTGCCGATGGAAGCGCCCTCCATGAATATGTGGAGGGAGCGCTGCCAAAGGTAGCACTACCCCCATCCTTGGGGTGGGTGGGTGGCTGTGTAAATAGTCCGGCACCCCCCATAAGCTTCTTTCACTATTGTTTAAAACTAATGTCAGTTCGAATTTATTTATTATGTGGCTCAATTATATATATATATATATGAATGTTTCTAAAGTTTGACAGTTTCTTTTTAAAATTATTATGGTTGAAATTATATATATATATATATGTGTGTGTGTGTGTGTGTGTGTGTGTATGTATATATATATATATATGCATATATATGTATATATGTATGTGTATATATATTCTATGGAATTGAAATATTCAGTATATTACTCTGTATTTTATTTGTAGCAGCATTAGATGAATTAATATTTACTTATTTAGGTATATATATATATATATATATATGTATGCATATAGTATATATGAAATGAGAACAAATAATTGAAAGACAGAAATAAGTTTTATTCTAGAAAATTTTAAATATGATGAGAAAAATGCTATTGTTTAAATTCTGATTGAAAATGTCTTTTTAATTAATCTGTATTTGGAAACAAAAAAAATTGTATTTTAAAATATACTTAGATTTTGATTTCATTATCATTCTAGTCTAACTCTATTTTGAAATATCAGAATAGTTGTTTAAAAACTAAGTATTGTAATTAGATTCTAAACCTAGTAAATTAATGTATTAAATCTGATTTTTTTACTTTAAACTAATTTTTTTTTAAAGATTAGATTTCCATTATCTTAGAAAAATCAGTTTTTAGAATAATATGTGGGAAAAAGATCTTTAAACCAAAAAATAAATATACAATTAAAGAATTGAAATAAATGAGTGATTTATAATTGGTTTTAATAAATTAAGTTAATGCCTTCAATTTTTAAAAGTCTATTTTTGTTATGTTTAAATAATCATGGAATTGTCATTGTTGTTCTTTAATTAGATTTTTAACAAGTTTGTAAACTTAGATATTTAATAAATGGATTATTTAAAAGTAGGAAGATATTTAATAAATCAATTATTGTCTTGGGATAAATGAGAATATTAGTGAATTCTTTAATAGATGAAAATGTGTATTTGACATGAGACTTGTGTGATCTATAATTTAAATTACTTATAGTTAATGATGTGGTGTTATTTAATTGAATGTGACATTTTAGTTTGTTCTTGGGTGAAATTAGCGTTACCTCCAGAGGTTATAGAAGTGTGAATGCATTTCTATGGTTGAATCTTTTTGGTTTATGTTTTTACCATGTGGGAAATTGTGGGTGGTACCTTGGTATGAGTTAAGAACCTTTTTGGTTGAACATTGTGGTACCCATTTCTTGGTTTTGTTTTAGGGAAACCATAGAGGAGAGTGGCTCTTCTTGGGGCCAGTGTACAAGTGGTCACCCTTGAAAGAGTTTCCCTAATTACGTGAAAAACTAATTAATTTACCTAGTGGGTTGGGTTAGTTATCACATAACAAGATAAAATATACACCTCACCCCTACCATTAGTCCTTCCAAAGGCTAAGGATGGGTGGGAAGACCTAGTTGGTAAGGTCACTACCTTGTCTTCACGAAAGGTAGGTGGCTTTGCATGAGTCACCCTATGGGGTGGCACCTTGAAACATGATGTCTGGTTAACCATAGATGGAGGTGGCTCCTAGATTATAGGTAGTATGGTGAATCCATGTAAGGCCATGCAATGACACTCTCCCATTGTGCCCCTTTGTTTCCCTTGTTCTTGTCGCCTCTGGAGTTGTTTTAATTATTGTTGATGCTTATGTTATTTTGTGGGCTTGAGTCTTGGGATGTGAGTCCTTTATGTTTGAGTTTGTGGCCGAGGGTTCTTTCTTATCGACTCCTTGCACGGGGGGTGTTCCTTTGGGTTCACACAGTCAGGTGGAAATATGCAATGCACCCATTGGGTTCCCAGGTGTGATCGTGATGCAGATGCAGTTGCAGAGATGATCTTGGAGCTCGCACGAAGAAGATTGTACCTTTGAAGAATTCTCTCTCATTATTGTACTTTTGTATTATGATTGTACCCTTCCCAATGTTATAAGGGAAGTGACCTTGTAATGTAACTTTGGTATTATATTGTGTTGTATCTATGGAAATATTTTCCACATTTGTAATTTTGAACTCTGAAGATAAATATAATAATATGTGATTTATGTTTATGAGTATATATCTTATTCTTTTTGAATGTATGCCATACTTACAGTATGTTTTATTCTCGTTTCTTACTTCCGTTTTAGTTATTATCATTTATCGTTTAATTGTTGGGTTCATTTAAGTAACACACCATGTACCCCATAGGATTAGGTTAATGCTTTATGTTTTATCTATGTTGTATAAATGTTTAATGTTGCAATGTGTAATTGTTGTTTTAAAAAAAAGAAAAAAATTGTTATTGTTGTACTTGTCCTATGGGGTTTGCATGGTGGGGCGTTACAATTTGGTATCAGAGCCAAGGTTAACAACACTGGGTATTGTAGGTTAAGTAAGCCCATTATGTTAATCTTGTTGCGCAACTTTGAACTTATGTAATCCCTTTCTTGTTGCACATAATTATGCCTAGGGTTTTGGGACGTGGACGTGGTCACGGTCGTGGCCATGGTGGTCATGGAGTGGCCATCATAATTCACCATCGTAGAGCTCCCATGAATCAGAGCAGGACAGAAATTAGGGTTCCCAGAACAACCCTATGGGTGGAGGCCCTAATCTAGAGCAAAAAATTCAGGGTGGTGAGTAGTTGCGTCAATTGTTGGAAGATGTTCTTGGTCATA
Organism: Sequoiadendron giganteum; assembly: GCA_007115665.2. Classification (NCBI taxonomy): domain Eukaryota; kingdom Viridiplantae; phylum Streptophyta; class Pinopsida; order Cupressales; family Cupressaceae; genus Sequoiadendron; species Sequoiadendron giganteum. The sequence continues at coordinate 496,834,998 of CM021102.1, read as the reverse complement.
TGGGTCCTAGGAATGATGAGAAGCAGGTGATTAGAGAGAGAGAGAGTGGTCACCGAGGAGGAATGAGATACTAGAAGATTAGGATGTCATGGCTGCTAGTCATATGAGAGATATCCTCAGGGCACGTCCTCCTAATTATGATGGCTCTGGTGGAGGTTTGGAAGCTGAAACTTGGCTTATTGATCTAGATCGATGTTTTGCTATGCATCCCTATAGTATTAATACTAGGGCAAGGTGCACCATTATGCACCTCAGAGGATTTGCTTCCACATGGTGGCTACTGGAAGAACAAAAATTACACCTTGACATCGGTTCAATGACATGGGAATTGTTCTTAGAACGGTTTAGGGCCCATTTCTTATCTGATCACTGGAGGCAGCACCAGGTAGATGAATTCCATGACTTGAGATAGATGGAAATGTTTGTAGAGCAGTATGAGCGCCGCTTCTTTGAGCTTAAGTAGTATATCAGAATTGCTAATGATGAGGCTATGCTAGTACAACATTTTGTCAAAGGTCTAAATGCCAAGATTAGTGGAGGTGTTCAAGTCTTCGAGCCGAAGATGATGAAGGTTGTTGTCGAGAAAGATCTCCTTGTGGAAGAGAATTTGACCTTAGCATTAGGAGGTCACATTGGAGTTTAGATTGGTAGCACTCCCTCTGTAGGTGGTGGTTCCCGTGGTGGGCAGTCTCAGGATGCAGGTCCTTCCAGGGCTCATTTTGCACCCACTAAGGGTGGACAATAGTAGTTTCAGTCGAAGAATAAGCCCTCTTAGTCTCATCAGAGCAATATATTTTATTCTAGGAGAAACCGTCATTGGAAGAGATCGCAACATAACTGGGTGGAGAAGCCAACACAATCCTCACAGCCTGCACCTAGCCATGGTAGCTATCAACATTCTAATGTTTTGACTGGTGTCAGAGGTTTTGGCCATGGTACTGGGTGTTTCAGTTGTGGGTAGTAGGGACATATTGCCAAATAGTGTCAATAGAAGAGCACTGGAGGGTTTAGTCAGAGGTCGAAAGCATCTGTGTCGACAGTTGGAGACGTTGGCAAGTCTCATCAGTTTTTTTCCGTGGTGGATAATCCTTAAGCTGATCACCAGGGCACTATGGTGGAGGTATCAGGTTTTTTTGTAGGGCACTCCCATTTCTATACTTTTTGATTGTGGTGCATCAGATTCCTTTAGATCCCCTTCAGTTGTTAAAAATTATAATTTGGTTACGGAAAAGAAAGGTGTTAAGTGGGGTGTTGAATTAGCTTCTGGGGAAAAAGTTTCAGTGGAGTATCTTGTTCCAGGATGTAAGTTGGAGCTTGGTTCAGTTGTGACTTCAATGGATATTTGGATTCTTCCCCTAGGTTCTTATGATGTCGTATTGGGGATGGATTGGTTAAGTGCACCCCAGGCTACAATTGTCTATCGTCGTAAGTCTATTCATTGTCGGGATGATTCTAGAAGTGAGGTTGAAATTTTTGGCACTCAAAAGCCTATCTCCTTGAGGATTATCTCCACAATGCAATTGAAGGAGTGTTTCTGCTAAGGGTGTCAGTTGTTCGTTGTCTCAACTAGTGACTTGGATATGGAGGATAGTCGAGAAGTAACTTTGGATGATTATCCTCTCCTGAAGGATTTTTTTGATGTATTTTCGAGTGAGATACCTGGGATGCCACCTAAGTGTGACATCAACTTCTGAATTGATCTCATTTCGGGAGTTGAGCCTATCTCTAAGTCTCCTTATAGGATGACAACTCAGGAGCTCCAAGAACTCCATTTGCAGTAGGAAGAATTTCTTGAAAAGGGGTTTGTCCATCCTAGTGTTTCGTCTTGGGGAGCATTGGTCATTTTCATGAAAAATAAGGATGGTTCCCTCCATCTGTGTATTGATTACAGTCAGTTGAACAAGGTGACAGTGAAGAATCACTACCCCTTGCCGAGGATTGATGATTTGTTTGACTAGATCAAGGGAGCAAAGGTGTTCTCTAAAATTGACCTCAAGTCAAGATACCATCAATTGTGGATTGTTGAGGAGTATATTCACAAAACTGCATTTTGTACCCGATATGGGCATTATGAATTTACTGTCATGCCATTCGGGCTAACTAATGCACCCTTAGTTTTCATGAGATTAATGAATGGTGTTTTTTGGACCTATCTGGACCGATTTATGCTCATGTTTCTTGATGACATACTTATCTACTCTAGATCCATGGAGGAGCATGAGGAACACTTGAAGCTAGTGTTGCAGTGCTTGAGAGAAAACTAGTTGTTTGCAAACTTGGCAAAGTGTGAATTTTATAAGTCTGAAGTGAAATACTTGGGCATGTGATCTTCGAAGAAGGCATCATCGTGGATCCCTCAAAGATCCAAAAAATGTTCCTGAAATACATAGCTTTATGGGATTGGTGGGCTATTATCGGTGGTTTGTATAGGGTTTCTCTAGGGTTGCACATCCCATCACCTCTCTATAGAGGAAAGGAAAGAAATATGATTGGTCTAAAAAGTGTCAATTGGATTTTCAAGCTCTTAAAGAGAAGCTGACTAGTGTGCCTATTCTTACTATTCCTGATTTGACTTAAGACTTTGTGGTTTGCACAGATGCGTCCTTGGAAGGGTTAGTGGCTGTTTTGATGCAGGACAACAGGGTGATAGCATATGAGTCACGTAAGCTCAAGGACCATGACATAAATTAACCTACTCATGACTTGGAGTTGGCTGTAGTTGTTCATGCCCTGGTAAGGTGGAGGCATTTCTTGTTGGGCCACAGGTTCGAGCTGCACAGTGACCATCGCAGTTTGCAATACATTTCACATAGCTGCATCTTAATGCTAGGCAGAGAAGATGGATGGAATTCCTCTGTGAGTATGATTTTGAAGTGAGATATATTCAGGGCAAGGAGAATGCAGTGGCTGATTCTCTAAGTCATCATCATCATGAGCTATCCTCCGTGAATCTCGAGGTTGATCTAAAAGGCCAGATTCTTGTAGCACTTCCTTCGGACAACTGATTCTAGGAGGTGAAGTTAGAGATGGAGTCAGGTAGAGTGCTTGAGGGAAGGTTTGCTGGTTATACTCCTGATTCTGATGGACTTTTGCGATGTTCGGGTCGCATGTATGTTCCTTCCTTAGAGGGTCTTGATACCCTAATCATGTCTGAAGCACATTAGGCTCCTTATTCATCTCATCCAGGAGTTAAAAAGATGTATGCAGATCTTCATCCATTGTACTTTTGGGTAGGGATGAAGAGGGATATAGCAGATCTTGTGGAAAGATGCCTGGAGTGTCAGAGGGTAAAGGAAAAGCACCATCATTTGGCAAGTCTTTTGCAACCCAATCTCGTTCTAGAATGGAAATGGGATATTATATCCATAGACTTCATTGTTGGGTTGCCGATGACTACACATTGGCATGATGCTATAATGGTCACCATTGATAGGTTGACCAAGGTGGCACATTTCTCTCCCATTTGGTCTTCCTATATTGCATCGTCTGTGGCTAAAATCTTCATGGATGATATTGTGAGGCTGCACAAAATCCCACGAATAATCATATATGAAAGAGGTCCAGTGTTCACTTCATTGTGGACCTCATTGCAATGTGCCGAGGACATGCTTCGTATGTATGTTATGGATCAATAGTCTCGATGGGAAGACTATATGTATTTGGTTGAGTTTTCCTACAATAACGGTTACCACAATTCAATTGGGATGCCACCATTTTAGGCTTTGTATGGTCACCCATGTCGAACACCTTTGATTTGGGACCATTTGGAGGATAGGGTTCTTCTTGGGCCAAAGATGCTACATGAAATGGAGCAGCAAGTCGCTCGCATTAGAGAGCACTTGGTAGCGGCTTAGGATAGGTAGAAGAAGTACATCGATTCTCATAGGGTTGATCATCAATTTTTAGTGGGTGATCATGTGTTTCTTTGTGTGCGTCCATGAAAGAGCCCTATCTGTTATCGAAAAGGCTCCAAGTTGGCGCCTCATTTTGTGGGTCCGTTTGAGGTTCTAGAGAGGATTGGACCCGTTGCTTACCATTTGGCCTTGCTACCCTAGCCTTGCATGCATTCATGATGTGTTCCATGTTTTTGTTCTTAGGCCATATTTTCCTGATTTATCTCATGTACTGGATTGGAATGCTCTATAGGTTGAGGAAAAGCAGCTCGCACTAGAGCCTGTGGTTGTTCTATAGCATAGGAGGCTCGCACTCAAGGGTAGAGAGATTGATCAGGTGTGAGTGCAATGGGACCCGAATGATGAGACTTCAGTGACATGGGAGGATGCCTCCTGCATCCGAGAATATTTTTCTTATTTATTTTCTAGCTTCTAGGAGTAAGCCTAGTTCTAGGGGGGAGGATGTAGTGCCTCTCATGTTCTGATACTTTGATACTGCTTTGGTGTGTGTGTGTTTTTTTAGTGTGATTTCTAGTTATGTTTTGATGCATACTTGATACTTTGTTAGACATCTTTTCCGCCATGTGTTGGGCGTGGAAGACAATTATGTTTATTTTCTTATGAGAGTTGGACTTATGTGTGGGATACTTATGTTATGATGATGTGATACTTAGATTTTTATTACTGTATTTGATTTGGGTGAAGGAGACGAGGTGGCATCGCTCATCCGTGAGCACCCTACCTCATTGTAAATCTCCTTCACAATGTGTTTGATGATGAGTTATATGCATATGTATATGTTGTTTGATGTTTGGTGTTATACAGGTACTGGGTGTTGACTCCACCTGCATTGTTGGGTCTGAGCACACCCTACATACCCAATGGTTTGACGTGGTTAGGGAGTTGGTAAGAAAGTACCCCCGTCTATGTCAGTGGTTGGTCCAATGGTTGTTCATGTCTTATCCGTACTTCGTTCATGTGGGTATGGTTTTAAATTAAGTCATTTTATTTCATGAGTTTTATAAGTTGCGTTTATGGCTTTGACTAGTGCTTTATGATTTTAATTTAAATGCTATTTTATGGTGTGAAATATTAATTAATTAAATGTTCAATGTTGTTAATAATATTAATACTTTTGGAAAATTCTTGTGTACATTAGCACTTTTATTATTATTGTAAAATGCGAGTTATCCTTTAATTTAAATCAATAAATAGTTAGATAAATCGTTATGGACTATTTAAAATAAAGATATGAAAATTATTATCATATTTGATTTTATTAGCAAATGGTAATCTAATAATATATTTTTTAATTTAATTATGATTATGTTGAAATGTTGCTTAAGTTAATATTATTTAATTGTTATTTTTCAAAAGTTAATTTTATTTAAAAATTAATTTTTTAATATTAAAAATGCATAATTGGTGTAAATTAATTAAGGAAGATGCTTCTTCCGAAAATGGAAAATTGAAATAATGTTGTGTTAAGTGGAAATTGCATGGGAAATTGTCAGAAAATTAATGGCAATTTCTGACTTTGCCTTTTCGAAAAGTTATATTTCCAAATAAGTGCTTTTTCGAAAAAGCAAGGGAGAGGAAAAAAAAAGAAAAATGAAAATTCTTGTCTGCAACTCAAAAAAATTGGTGAAAATTTTCTGAGGATTAAATCCTTTGTGTGGTTTTCGTCGAAATTTATAGAGGAGATTAAATTTTGGTTGTACCGGGACTTGTCGTCAAATCTATGTTGTTGGGGTTTTGAATCTCTGGATTTCGGAAGGTTGCAGCTGGCTAGAATCGCGCAATGAGGCATTTCATCCTCAAATCTGTATCCTTTTTGGAGTCACTATTTTTTGTTTTGTGTGGGGGTGGGGAGTTTATCCCCCACCGCTCCCCCCATTCATGGAGGGAGCGTTGCCAAAGGCAATGCTACCCCCATCCTTGGGGTGGGTGGCCGGTTGTGTAAACAGTTCAGTGCCCCCCATAAGCTTCTTTCGCTGTTGTTTAAAACTGATGTGAGTTTGAATTTATTTATTTTGTGGCTCGATTTTATATATATATGAATGTTTCTAAAGTTTGACAGTTTCTTTTTAAAATTATTATGGTTGGAAGTTTTAATATATATATGTATATATATGCATATATATGTATTTATGTATGTGTATATATACTCTGTGGAATTGGAATATTCAGTATATTACTGTATTTTATTTGTAATAGCATTAGATGAATTAATATTTACTTATTTAGGTATATGTACATATATGTATATGTGTATGCATATAGTATATATATATGAAATGAGAACAAATAATTGAAAGGTAGAAATAATTTTTATTCTAGAAAATTTTAAATATGATGAGAAAAATGTTATTGTTTAAATTCTAATTGAAAATGTCTTTTTAATTCATTTGTATTTGGAAACAGAAAAAATTGTATTTTGAAATATACTATAGATTCTAATTTCATTATCATTCTAGTTTAACTATATTTTGAAATATCATAATAGTTGTTGAAAAAATAAGTATTCTAATTAGATTATGAACTTAGTAAATTAATGTATTAAATTTGTTTTTTTTTTTACTTTAAACTAATTTTTTTTTAAAAGATTAGATTTTCATTATCTTAGAAAAATCAGTTTTTAGAATAATCTGTGGGGAAAAGATCTTTAAACTAGAAAATAAATATATAGTTAAAGAATTGAAATAAATGAGTGATTTATAATTGTTTTTAATAAATTAAGTTAATGTCTTTAATTTTTAAAAGTTTATTTTTGTTATGTTTAAATAATCATGGAATTGTCATTGTTGTTCTTTAATTAGTTTTTTAACAAGTTTGTAAACTTGGATATTTAATAAATGGATTATTTAAAAGTAGGAAGATATTTAATAAATCGATTATTGTCTTGGGATAAATGGGAATATTAGTGAATTCTTTAATAGATGAAAATGTGTATTTGACATGAGACTTGTGTGATCTATAATTTAAATTCCTTATAGTTAATGATGTGGTGTTATTTAATTGAATGTGACATTTTAGTTTATTCTTGGGTGGAATTAGTGTTACCTCCAGAGGTTAGGGAAGTGTGAATGCATTTCTATGGTTGCATCTTTTTGGTTTATGTTGTTACCATGTGAGAAATTGTGGGTGGTACCTTGTTGTGATTTAAGATCTTTTTTGGTTGAACATCATGGTACCCGTTTCTTGGTTTTGTTTTAGGGCAACCATAGGGGAGAGTGGCTCTTCTTGGGGCCAGTGTATAAGTGGTCACCCTTGAAAGAGTTTCCCTAATTAAGTGAAAACCTAATTAATTTACCTAGTGGGTTGGGTTAGTTATCACATAACAAGATAAAATATACACCTCACCCCTACTATTAGTGCTTCCAAAGACTAAGGATGGGTGAGAAGACCTGATCGGTAAGGTCACTAGCTTGTCGTCATGAAAGGTAGGTGGCTCTGCATGAGTCACCCTATGGGACGACACCTTGAAATAGGATGTCTGGTCAACCATAGATGGAGGCGGCTCCTAGATTATAGGTAGTCTAGTGAATCCATGTAAGGCCATGAGATGACACTCTCCCATTGTGCCCCTTTGTTTCCCTTGTTCTTGTTGCCTCTGGAGTTGTTTTAATTATTGTTGATGCTTATGTTATTTTGTGGGCTTGAGTCTTGGGATGTGAGTCTTTTATGTTTGATTTTGTGGCCGAGGGTTCTTTCTTATCGAATCCTTGCATGGGGGGTGTTCATTCGGGTTCACACAGTCAGGTGGAAATGTGCAATGCACCCATTGGGTCCCTAGGTGTGATCGTGGTGCAGATGCAGTTGCAGAGATCTTAGAGCTCTCACGAAGAAGATTGTGCCTTTGAAGAATTCTCTCTCATTATTGTACTTTTTTATTATGATTGTACCCTTCTCAATGTTATAAGGGAAGTGGCCTTGTAATGTAAATTTGGTATTATATTGTGTTGTATCTATGGAAATATATTCCACGTTTGTAATTTTGAACTCTGAAGATGAATATAATAATATGTGATTTATGTTTATGAGTATATATCTTATTCTTGTTGAATGTATGCCATACTTATAGTGTGTTTTATTCTCGTTTCTTACTTCCACTTTAGTCAATATCGTTTATCATTTAATTGTTGGGTTCGTTTAAGTAACTCACCATGTACCCCATAGGATTAGGTTAATGCTTTATGTTATATCTATGTTGTATAAATGTTTAATGTTGCAATTTGTAATTGTTGTTTTCAAAAAAAAATTATTTTGTTATTGTTGTAGTTGTCCTATGGGGTTTGTGTGGCGGAGGATTACAATACTATTGCTATTTGAAAGATTAAATAATAATAATAGTATAGTTGATCAATAGATTGCTTGTCGTTAGAAAATAATATTATTAATTTGGGTAGGTTAAACACCAATAATAATATTTTTGTGATTAATACTAATATTATTATCGTTAATAATAATAATATTGTGTTGGTTTAAATAAAATCGATATGATTAATGTTAATTTGAAATTAAATAGTACAATATCAAGTTATTGTAGTTACATGGCAGAAACATTAACATTATTAATTTGAGGATAAATATTAATATTAATACTTGATTAAATGATAATTATATTATTTATATTAATTGGAATTAGTCAACGATATTATTATTTTGATTAGATGAAAGTAATTTTAGTAATGGTAATTCATAATAAGTATCAAAGTTGTTATTTGGGGTGAATAGTGTTCTTATATAGATTAAATATCAATCAATCATCAATAACATATTTTTTATTAAATATTCAATGGTCTAATAAATAATAACACTCTTAATTTGTAACAATTAAATGACAACATTCACGATTTATTGATAAGTAATAATGTTATGCGAAAAATTAAGAATACTCTCAACAACTAGTTGGTGACTAAGTGACAATATGACTATCATCCTTAAGAATTAATGGTTGATTAATATCATTAAGGTGATTGATAATATCATTATTGTTACAAACAAGTGAATAAATAGAATAATAATAGTATTATTGATTCACTGGTAAAATAACAATGATATTTGGTAATCATGGGTTAAATAATAATATTATTGCTCAAGTGTATAAACAATAATAATATTATTATTTATTGGAGGCTCTATTATTGATAAATTTGTCCCCTTGATTCCTTTCAAACATTATAAAACTCAACTATAGAAGTCGATCAATAAAAACCTATAGTTAATTAAACTGTGTGATGTTCATTCAATGCAATATTATTCAATAGTGTTAGATTTTAGAAGTTGCATTGTGCATTGGTGGCGGGTTGTATATGCTATTATGTAGTAACTATGTTATTTAAAAAATGTGACAATAGTGTTAGATACACATTAAAATATGGGCATGACAATCTATATTACTCTAACCATGCATTCTATCTAAAATATGAAAATATTAAGGTTTTCATCTTCAAATTATTTTGTTACTATGTTTTCCTTCATTTTTTTAATGAAAACTTATGTATAGTATTTTTGGTTTTATTTTTTGTCCACTTGTCTAAATTTCATATTTTTACATTTGAAACCCTATATTATACACATTAAAAAAAATACATTGGTTTTGATTAGTTTTCAAAAAATAAAGGGGAAACACACTTAGTTTTTTTTCTTTTTAAAAAATGTGTCAAAAAAAAACATATATTCAATAAATAAATAATTAAGCATAAACTACTTGATGTTAGTTAATTTTTCACTAAAGAAATTTTTAAAATATTTTAAAAGTCAACATTTTAAGGGGAGCATACTTGAAAATATCATATTTTTCTACCTAAATAGGATCATTTTGTGTGCTCCCCCTATTTGACCCTCTTAATCTTCATTATTTTTTTTTAAAATGTAACATCCTGCTACGTAACCCCGAAGGTTAAGAGTCAAAAGAGGACAAGAAAAAAAAAAATTGAAACAAAAAGAATAACATACACATAAAGCAGTTGTCAATTCAATATATTGACAACAAACATGGCCAAGTATGACTGAAAGTACAACCTAAAGGAAAAGACTAATCCACCATCTAGAGAAAATCTGAACAAGAGCAAATAGGATAGCTCCAGAGATTTTGCTCCGGAACTTGCTACTCTGAAACTTGTTGCTCTAGAACTTTCTGCTCTGGAACTTTCTACCATAACATCGTAGAGACAACATACAAAAAGTTGCGATGCACCGAAACTTTGCAGCATCAACACAGAACAACAACAAAAAGTTGTGTTGCACCAAAACTTTGCAGTAGTAACACAAAACAACAACAAAAAGTTGCATTGCGTTGGAACTTTACAACATCAACACAAAACAACAATAGAAATTTGTGTTGCACTGAAACTTTGCAGCTACAACACAAAACAACAAACAAAAAGTTGCGTTGCGCCGAAACTTTACAGCAGCAACATAAAACAACAAACAAAAAGCGTTGATGCGCCAAAAATTTTGCAACTAGTTGAATGAAGGAAATACATATCCATAGCTCTAATTTTTGCACGATTTTTTTTGAAAGGAAAGCCATAATGATCCTCATGGAACAAGTGAGTTTGATACCAACACCAGAAAAAATGTAAGCTAAATATAAAACATCACATTTTTTCTCATTAAATTATATGATTACATCTTCTCTCTCAAGGGAGTACAATATACATAAAAAAATATACAAGATTACAATGGCTTTGCCATGAATAAGATATACCAATTAATAAAAGTAGTGCAAGAGAGAAAACAACTCCAATCTTAACCCCACTGACCCAAAGACTAGTGCTCCAATAACTTGTACACTAATCCCCAATGGTGGTGGCAATGCTTTCGTACCATGTGGAATCAAAAGAGACCACCCCACCATGCTTGGAGGTAGTCACAAGGCCCAAAAATTAATAACAAAGCAAGGGTAACATATGGCCAACACTCACATCAAACACAGAGAAAACACGAAATACAATGCATAAGGCCAATGTCACAACATGGAGATGCTCATACAATAACATGTTGGGTACTACTCACAACTACTAAGGTACAAGATACAAGAGTTCAGATCGGGTGGAGTGTCATCATGCATGCACGGAGGGATGGCATCACACGGAATCAAATGCACCTCTCATACGGACAAGGAGACTTAATCATGCCCAAATCAATGCCCTGCAAATGGATAATTCAACACCCTGCAGATGGATAGACCTTCTCGAATGCATCCTTAGCCTTTTCAAGTGCTCAAGGCCATGCACAAAGACTCATTATCCTATGAGTGTTTTACCCCATTGTTTATATTTAGTTATCACATGTTTAATACAACTCTGCTACTATTTCTCTTGGCAACCACTTGCAGGTCTCGGGCCTGTAGAGAGCTACTCCATAAGACCACTCTAATTACCTAAACCCAAGCTCATCTTGTTTAACCAAACGAAGAATCCATAAAAAATATGAAACAGTGAAAAAACCACTAAAATCCATCATTAAAACCATTTAAAACAGCCATGCAAACATTGTTGTTAAATCATTTAAACAGCTGGTCACATCCACTAACAATAGATCAAATACTATTCAACATTCACTGTTAACTTAATAAAAGGAAACTGCTCATAAAATTAGTATCAACCTCATTGAATCATCCCGCAAAACCAATTTTAAATCAAATAAAAACTAGTATGAGACTGTGGCACAAAACGAGTTTACAGTTGTTGCTAAAACGAATGAGAAAAAGGGCATAAAAATTTAATAAAATTCAAAGTGTCCAAATCAAAATTATAAGTTTGACCCAGTTCATATTTTGATGTTTCTAGTTGGAATCTAGCTTCGATTTTTGAGTTTAGAACCGAATATGAGGTGTTATTATGAAAAATGTCATTTTGCCAAGCTAGGCAAAAAAAAAACATGAAAACGAAAGTGCCCAGATTTAAAATCAGACAACTACCTAGTTGATATATGGGCATTTCTACATGGAATCCACCTTTAGTTTATGTTTATAATAGGTCGTTACAAAGCAACAATAAAAAATGTGTTTTACTAAGCAAGCATAAATTTTGACCAAAAATGAAAGTGTCCATAATTGAATTCTAATTTTGACCCAGTTGAGATATGGGTGTTTCTACATGGAATCCACCTTTATTTTTCATTTTTAACAAGTGGTTAATGAAAAACATTAAAAAATGTGTTTTCATGAGTTGGGCAAAACATAAAAAAAATAGAAAGAAAATGGAAATGCCCAAAAATCTATTTTGCTATTAATCCATTTCAAATCTAACTATTTCTTTATGAATTCCATTATTGTTTCAAGTTTTAGGATAGAAGAATGGATCTATTTTAAGAACAATCAATGGTAGTAAATAGAGCTGGAAATGCACAAAGTTCTGCCATACAAAAAAACTACAGAACAACAAATCAAATCCAACACAAACATTGTCCAACCTCCAAGAATTCACAAAAATGATAGAGAAAATCAATCTGTCATAAAGAAATGCAAAGCTTACCATTCCTAAGCTAAATCACATTCAAATATCACTAGAAATTCAAGGATTCAAGAACCACATAGAAAAATACCTCAATGTTGCCCCAAAATGAAAATGAAAGAAATCTCTATGTATAAGGCATGATAATATTCCAAATTTGAACAGCAAGGAGGAAATAACATGCTGAAATCCACAAACAGATGTCCATAAATTTTTTCTCCAAATAATCTCCATGTTTCTCCCCAACTTTTCCGCCCAAATCCTAGGGTTTCTACTCCTTCCTCCAAAATAGAAAATTTCTTCTTCTCCAAAAATAACTCCCCCAAAATAAATCTTCCTTCCCTTTTATATACTTCCCAAATCAATTAATTAAAATCACTAAATATACCACATTATCAATTACACATAAAAATAATAATTTAAATCCAATCATTAAAATACACAAAGCTCCCCAAATAAGATTATAAGAGCTCACAAAAGGATTAGTAAAATCATTTAAAATTACTAAATGAAATATATCATTCTCTTGAATGATCAATCAAAATCGCTTAAAATAACATATTTAAAATCTTGTGGATTAAACACTTAAACACTATAAAATACCATATTTGAAACCACAAAAAGATGTCAATGAAACCACATCATAGCATCGACAACCAAAATGTACAGTCACATAATGAGATTAATGGAAACCGTAGTAAAATACCTCAACCAGACATACTGGTAAACCACATACGACTAAAAGGGTGCTTTGAAAGTTACCATTAGATAACAAGACGGTAAGACAACAACACGAGAACACTGCACTAATGGGGTACAATGGGATAGGGTAGTGGACATTTTGTCTATAACTACCTCCAGTAACCACCATCGAGGAATAAGAGTATGCTCAGGCTTGTGAATCTAGGTGGAGTCGATACTCAGTACCTGCATTACTCGAATCACAAGTCAAAGTACATATGCATATAACATATATCATATAGTTGAAACAACATCAATCATCAGGAAGAGGGTCATGATATCATAAGCCTCTCATATATGAGTGTTATGACATCATCCATTTTTTTTTCATAATCATACAAAATCAATGATAATAATATATAAATATATAAGCATGTAATCCAACATAATAACTAATCATGATAACCTATCACATAATCATCAAAGTCTAATCTCATTATAATAACATTTATAATGCCAAATAAAAATCAAAATGCTATCATACCCAGGCTGGGGTTAGAGAGGTGTTACATCCTCCCCCCCTAAGATTTGACTTACTCTTGGAAGTCATGTAAACTCAATATGCATCCATGTCACACATTAGTACTCAAAATCTAAAAAACAACATTAAAAGATTGTACTTCATCCCAAATATGAGAAATATAATGTACATCATTCATCACTGAACAAAATAGAAAGGACATCCTTTTAACATTCACCTTTCTAAGAATTATTATCAATATATTGACATATGCCTTACTCATAAGGTCTCAACATGAAACAAAGTAGCATGGTTAATCTTGCTAACATCACATGTATCACAATTCTCAAAATAAACATTTTTTTAACCTCCACATTCATTCAAAGATAGGTTAAGATGCACATTGATTTCCACTAAGAATAGGGTAAAGAAGATACATAAGCACTCAATTCTTCCCAAAATACCATTGTTTGCAACAATATTTTTTTTCCACACACTTCCAATTTCACACATTAAAACATATTTGACATCTTTTTCAACAAAATATGGGCGGGTGCGTGGAAATGGGTAGCCATTCCGTGGACACCCTTAAAAAAAAAAAGTTGTTAGACATAACGTGAGCGCGTTATGTCGTCAGTTAAAAGCAAAAAAAAGAAATGAAAATCTCTCATTTGCATTTCGACTGGTTTTTTTGTGCACTCGAGGCCAAAAACACCAAAATAGCATGCTCGTGTTCGAGGAGAGGAATTTCTTCACCAAGCATCCAAATTTCTTTGCAACGATGGCACCACAATGACGAGGAGCTATAAGAGGTAAGGATTCTATGCTTTTTATTTTGAATTTGTTAGTTTTTGGTTGAATTTGATATCTATTTGTTTGAAATTTTACGAGATGCAAATCAACCTACAAACCCTCAAAATCCTCAACAGGAGGACCAACCAAATCCTCAAGATCAAAATCAACCTCCTCCACCAATCACTCAACCCCCTCCTGGAACTCAACAAAATCTAATGAGTGAAATTGAGAACAACAAAAAACAAATTGAGGTTTTGATCAATAGGTTGAGTGATCCAAATGGTTCAACCACAGAAAGAATGACCCTAGCAAATTCCTTGAAAGATATGTTAACAAATGTAGATTCAATTAGCAAACAAATAACTAGATGGGAAGATAGGAGGCAGGCGGCTAGGGAGTATTATACAAATAAACTATCATACAAGGATGTGAAAGATTTAAAAATAACAAAAGGTGATTTGTGCTCATTATTCACTAACCCACGCACAAATCAAAATCTTACCCTCAATGCAAAGAGGTTTCCTATCCATTGGTGCCACCACCAACAAATGAAGGAGCAATTTTATGATAGGTGGTACATGGTCTTCGATTACCCACCGTGCAACAATTATGAGGTCCCCTAATATTTCCTTAGGAAACTATACTGTGAGTTCATATTGAACAAAATCCCAAATTATTTTGATATTAGGGATTTCCAGGGGAGGGGTGGGGGGTCAGCTCAGGATAGACCTGGTGCATAGCCGGATCCTACGCAGCAAGGTAGACGAGCTCTCGCTAGGCCGCCCATGAGCACATTGTTATGCCTTCTGTCATGAAGGAAAGTGTTGATGTAGAGACATTGTAGACAATTAGCACTTTGACCCAGAGTGTCATCCATCATACTAGCCCTATTCTACAGTGCCATCCAAGGGAGTCTTCTAGTGGTGGTCTTCGAACACATGTGTGTCAATCTTGCGGGGCTACTTGTTCACATGACCCCACCGACCCTCAGGAGACTGGTATGCAGGATCCGTCTGCAGCTATGGAGATGGAGAGGGAAGCTAATATTTTGCATGAGGCATATGGCATTGATAGTCAGGTAAAAGTTATTGCATGTGTTCATTGAATTTAATTTATTAAATTTCGATTTTGAAATGCAAGAATAACTAAAAATGTTTTATGATTTTAATAAAATTGCAGGGTCATAGTGTTGAGACTAGATACACCGGCCCCCCACCAACCTATTTTTGTAGTACACCTATCGCTAGGGTATGTAACTAGTAAACAATTATAAGTTTATTGCATATTAATGGAATTATTTTACGAATGGTAATTTAATATGCAAGTTTGGATGTTGAACAGACTAATATTGGAGGTTTTGATGGAACACTTCCCAATGGCGGTGGATTTACTCAAACCTTTATGCAGGTAATAGAATAAAGAGTTTAACTAATGAATCAAGTACTTAATAGATTTGTGTAGTTTATACATGCACATTGTTGATTATGTTGAATAATTTGTTGTTTTATTTTCAGTTGTTGCAAGACGATACACCTCCGAATGTGACGAGGGCAATGGATATTGGTGTGGCATCTGCTATACAATCCTCGATAGTTCTGACAGAAAAGGTATGAGGAAAATTAGTAAATTTTAATTTATATTTGTTGTTATAAATGTTAGTTAGTCAGAAATCAAACCATTATTGATTCACGTAGTTTTTGTCTATTTGTATGGTTTATACAGGGCTTGAGCATGCCTGAGCATGGGCGTGAGGATATTTCCCTCATGGAGAGAGATTGTGAGATGGCTATAAGTGATTATTTTGTCAAATATATCATTTTTTATAATGTAATTTCTATATATTCATGTCTTTACTTCTTATTGTAACAGTTAAAACTTCACCATGAACTAAACCCTAGGAGGAGTAGCAAGAGCACTCCACGAGCGCAGTAAAAATGAGTGAAGACCTATCGCCATCTGAGCGAAAAGGAAAGGGAAAGATTTTATTTCCTGGGCATGGAGAGCAATGACTTTTGATTCCATAGTCTTTTATTGTATGCCTGCATGGCAGTTTTGTACATATTTTTTATTGGACATATTTGACATTGTATGCCTAGATGGCATTCTCGTAAGCCTATATGGCTATTTTGTACATATATTTCATACTTATATCGACATATATTTATGTATGCCTACATGGCTATTTGGTTAATACAAATATCTTTTTTTGATGCCTGTCCATATTTGCATTCTAAATTGATGGTTCAATAGATATGAGTTATGTATATTCAAGTGTATACTTTACAACTTACATGTATACTTTGTGACTTACGTGCATTCGAGTGTATACTTTGTGGCTTACATGTTTTCATGCATATACCTTGTATTCGTGCATATACTTTGTTTTAATTTGTGTATACTATGTATTCGTGTGTATACTTTTTGAGGCTTACGTGTTTATGAGTACTTGTAGTTCCCTTATTTGTACATGTTTGACTTATTCACGTGTATAATTATTAATTGGTTAGCCGTAGCATTGATCTATGTCATCCTCAATGCATGATCCTTGAGATGGAGTAAGTACACCCTCAAGGTCAAAAGGAGTTTCACATGCATTCTTCGTAGGCTCATTTTGGTAGTGAAACCAAAAACCTCTTGCATCATTGAAATGAAAAAAAAATTCCTTTATAGCAGGTCTGAAGCCATTATCATTCTCCATTAGTTCTTCATGTATCCACTCCCCATTAATGGTTGTCTCATGACCTTCATGAAACCAAGCACTTATCTCATTTGTGATAGAAGAAATGTATGAATATTTATCTTCCTCCTTATGAACCATTCATTATCATGAGAGATGGGTTCTTGTGAACCATTACTGATGAATCATGGGTCAATGAGTTTGACTTGTAAAACTACATGATTGAATCCTTATAGCAATATCACAATATTTATATATCTAAATACTGCCATTGAATCCTAAATATTGCCATCTTACCCACACAAGATTTTGGAAGATGCTTCCCACCCTTCTCTTAGTAGTTGCTCTCTTTGCACCTTCTACCTAGCTTCATCTTGGTGTAGACAATACGAAGACCCCAACTTGAGATCTTCACACAAGCAAGAACAACTGCGTCCTTCCTGCAGCTTGGATGGATCAACTTGCAACCAAGAACCCACACTACTTCCTGGTGTAGATTTCCTTCTACATGCTCAAAACCTTCTGCCTCTGATACCATTCTGATGCAGAGGAAACAACACAAGACAGTGGCTCATCCACCCTTCTCACTCCTTAACCTACTAATCACTACTGATCACTACTGATCAAGACATGTTCTTAAGCCTCTAACTCTATCTGCCACCTTTTCGTTGTTCAAAGCCCAAGTCACACATTGCTCAAACACAATGGTCGAGCGATGTAATGGTTTCTTTGAAAACCATTATACATTTAAAACCATACAAGAATTTCACACTCGGTTATATTACGTATATTCCCTGCCAACTAAAACCATTTTTCCCATTCCATTCGAGACTGGCATAAAGAAACCCGAAAACAAGAAATCCATGACATTCAAAACAATAGCGAATCCTTCAAAACTAATCTGCATTCACAATTTGCAAAACAATAAACCAGGAAAGATAGAGAGAACGACACGACGGGAAATGGAAACTCCTCTTTAATGAATTCCAGATATTAACACTTCAAAAACATACATGCTTTAAATGGCTCTTTGGCCGAAGGCCAGAGAGCCCGATTTCTTCTCCCTCTTGTTTACTCTCTTTTTTTTTTTCCCGTAGTTGCACTCTCTATTTCCTCTATCTCCCCATATTCGGTTACATGTTGTCTCTTTATAGAGATTCTAGGGTAGTTAGACAAATTGTTCATCTACCCGATATTACCATTCGGTTACAAGTGTCATTTAATCCTTTTGATGAATATATCATTGAAATTTTAAACACTTAACCATTTCTTAAAATGGTCCCATGAAATTCTAAATGACTAAAACATTACAAAATTATGAAGCTTGTCATAAATTTCAAGAGTCGAGGTGTCCCCGCACCAGTATCCTAGTTGTCCCTTTTTTGATTTATCTCCTCACTGATCCATCTTATTGGATTCTTTCACCTTTTACCCATCGCTTTCTTGAAAAACTCAATTTTAGGTCTTGTAGCCTTCTGCCCCAATTTGGCCTCCTAGAACCCGTTTTCTTGAATTTTCTCACAATCAGTCTTAACAACGCCCAAATGTTTTTGTAAATTCTTTCTTTTGATCATCAAGGCTCCAATATTTACTAGGCCTTAGGTCTTACAAGTTTTCGTACATATAATTGTCCTCAAACCCCCTATTTTCAAGGGTTCCTATGGTTTTTGGCTCTTTTTCCTTCTTTGAGGGCTTCAACGACCTCCTCAGCTCTCCTCCTGGCACACACATGACTGAGATACATGTTCCTACACTCCCATACTCTTTATTGGCACAAAACAATCCATTTAGCAACTCTTCTTGTTGTTGTCCTCTCCAAACTACTAGCCAGAATGCACTTGCACTCGCCTAGTGCTTGATGATTTCATCACCTTCCCTACAAAACAAGACCCCAAAACCTATATGTACACTATTTACATAGTCCCCAAATTTATTCCAAGTGGCCATGAGAGGAAAGCCACGGGAAGTCAAGTGGAACTCATTATTCACAAAACTGGCCTAAACCGGCAATGAGACCAAGAAAACCAAAAACTTACAAAAAGATAACCAGCCGGTCTAGATGACTAATCTAATGCTACACAAGGTAAGTAAGTGACACAAATGGAAGACTCAAACCATTATATAAGTCCTTTCAATCCATTCTTGACTAGATGAAGGCTCAAACACATAAATTCAATGAAAACTTGCTCTCTTCCAATCACAAAAATGTACTATCCAAGTCTCAATTCGTGAAAACAATCCTCCAACCTAGGTATTAGGGTTTTTCTGACCTTATATACCTTTCTCCCACATTCTAGGACCCTTCGGTTGGGCTTAGAGCACCATTAATGTCATTTTCCAACTTTTAGGACAAATAGCCAAGGCAACATTGCTCAAAATGCTCATAGTGTCCAAGACTTACCCAAACCGCAAGCCCCTAACAAACCTATTTCCAATTCACTCATCAAAAACACTCTTGGGACTTTATGTCATAGTCCTTATTCCCTCTTTCATCCTAATCTGATAGTAGCCACTTTTCAAATCAATCTTGGAGTAGTACCTAGCACCCCCCTAAATAGTCCATTAAGTCTTCTATCCTAGGAATAAGAACCTATATCTAATGGTTATCCTATTTATGGCCCTAGAATCAATACACATTCTCCACTTATCTCCCTTCTTAGGTGCCAACACCATTGGAACAACACATGGGCTTATGCTTTTCCTAATCAACCCTTGGTCCAAAAGTTCTTGAACTTGCCTTGCTATCTCCTTGTTCTGCTCCGGTGTCATTTTGTATGCACCCTTGTTAGGCAATGTTGCTCTTGGTACAAAGTCAATTTGATGACTGATTGCCCTCTTAGGTGGTAGTGTAGCTGGTGTGCCTTCACAAATGATATCCTTGAACTGATCCAACAGTTGCTTCACCTCTGCTATCATAGGTAGCCTGACTAGGTGACTCCTCCTCCTTTGGCTTCAACATGATTGCATAGAAAAATCCTTCTTCCTCCTTCATGTCTCTTAGGAATTCCTTTCCACTCATCAAAAGTACACTGGATTCTGCCTTTTCCACTATCCTTCTTGGGGAAAAAACTTCATGGTTAAGCACTTGAGCTGGAGTATACTGGAATGGGTGACCTCCCGGGAAGGCCTAGTGCCTCACCTCTATGAGCATCACTTAGATGCAATGATTGCTATGTGGGCCATTCAATATCATTTCAAATTTGTTTCTTTAATCAACTTACAAATTTGCAACTTAAGACTCCTCCAACCTAAGGGATCGATCCGGTAGAATATAGCTCAGAGCGATTCCACATGTTTCGGTGCAAAAGAGGACCATGCCTAGTGTAAACATACCTATTTGGACATGTTGGAATAGTCCACTTGGTCACACAAGTTGCAAAATGAAAGTTGCACCACTCTACAACTTTGCACTGCTTGCATTTGATGCTTTTTCCATCAAGTGAAAATCCACCACCACTGGAAAACCACTTTGAGATAGCCAAAACTGAGAGAGGTTTTTGTAGATAGGATCAATGCAATCCTATAAGATCAGATGAGAAGTTTGTAAGCATCACGGTATCCAAGTAATAGCATGTTGAAGTTTGTAACTATTTTGCACTTTGGACCCTTAAGGGATCGATCTGGTGGAACATAGCTCAGAGTGATTCCACATGTTTCAGTGTGAAAGAGGACCATGCCTACCATAAAAATACCTATTTAGATGTGTTAGAATAGTTCGCTTTCTCACACGAGTTGCAGAGCGAAAGTTGCACCACTTTGCAACTTTGCACAGCTAGAATTTGACACATTTTCCATCAAGTGAAAATCCGCCGCCACGAGAAAACCACTCCAACATAGCCAAAATCGAGAGAGGTTTTTCTAGAGGGGTCCAACGCCTTTCTATAGGATTAGACGATAATTTTATAAGCATCACGGTATCCAAGTAATAGCATGCTGAATTTTGCAGCTATTTTGCACTTTGGTCCCTTAAGGGATCGATCCGGTGGAACATAGCTCGGAGCGATTCCATGTGTTTCAGTGCAAAAGAGGACCATGCCTACCATAAAAATACCTATTCAGATGTGTTGGAATAGTCCACTTGGTCACATGAGTTGCAGAGCGAAAGTTGCACCACTTTGCAACTTTGCACAACTTGAATTTGACACGTTTTCCATTAAGTGAAAATCCGTCGCCATGAGAAAACCACTCCAAGATAGCCAAAATCGAGAGAGGTTTTTCTAGAGGGGTCCAATGCCTTTCTGTAGGATTAGACGAGAATTTTCTAAGCATCACAATATCCAAGTAATAGCATGTTGAAGTTTGCAGCTATTTTGCACTTTGGACCCTTAAGGGATTGATCCGGTGGAACATAGCTCAGAGCGATTCCACGTGTTTTAGTGTGAAAGAGGACCATGCCTACTATAAAAATGCCTATTCAGATATTTTGGAATAGTCCGCTTGCTCACACAAGTTGCAGAGTGAAAGTTGCACCACTTTGCAACTTTGCACAACTTGAATTTGACACGTTTTCCATCAAGTGAAAATCCACCGCCACAAGAAAACCACTCCAAGATAACCAAAATCGAGAGAGGTTTTTCTAGAGGGGTCCAATGCCTTTTTGTAGGATTATATGAGAAGTTTCTAAGCATCACGGTATCCAAGTAATAGCATGCTAAAGTTTGCAGCTATTTTGCACTTTGGACCCTTAAGGGATCGATCTGATGGAACATAGCTCGGAGCGATTCCACGTGTTTCAATGTGAAAGAGGACCATTCCTACCATAAAAATACCTATTTGGACATGTTGGAATAGTTTTCTTTCTCACATGAGTTGCAGAGCGAAAGTTGCACCACTTTGCAACTTTGCAAGCTTGAATTTGATACGTTTTCCATCAAGTGAAAATCTGCCACCACGAGAAAACCACTCCAAGATAGCCAAAATCGAGAGAGGTTTTTCTAGAGGGGTCCAACACCTTTCTATAGGATCAGATGAGAAGATTCTAGGTGTCATGGTATCCAAGTAATAGCATGCTAAAGTTTGCAGCTATTTTGCACTTTGGACCCTTAAGGGATCGATCCGGTGGAACATAGCTCAGAGCGATTCCACGTGTTTTGGTGCAAAAGAGGACCATTTCTACCGTAAACATACCTATTAGGATGTGTTGGAATAGTCCGCTTGCTCACACGAGTTGCAAAAAAATGTGTACAAATTGTTTACATGACCTTTTTCACATTGTTTACATTTCAAAATTCAAAGTTTGCAAATTTTCCTACTCAAGGCATTTACAGAACAAGGTGCTACTACACCAAACATGAAATTCAACCTTACAATATTTGAGTATATCTCATTATGTAATTAAATCTTATTACAATGCCTCTAGCACTTCGTTCTCTCA
Organism: Sequoiadendron giganteum; assembly: GCA_007115665.2. Lineage (NCBI taxonomy): Eukaryota > Viridiplantae > Streptophyta > Pinopsida > Cupressales > Cupressaceae > Sequoiadendron > Sequoiadendron giganteum. The sequence continues at coordinate 496,812,593 of CM021102.1, read as the reverse complement.
GATCTTTTACAATGTCACTCATACATTCAAGATTCTTTTTAAATGTCTACATCATAGGTGCTCATCATGAGGTTAACTTCAAATGAGTAACTTGAGATTCCCTTGCTAAGCTTCACATGATCTCTTATAATGGCTAATTGAGATTTTTCAAAATCATCAAAATAAGTATGTTGCATTGCTTTTTTGGCTGAGATTTTTGATAATGGCGCTTAAATCAGCATTTTCTGCAATGAAAGATCAATCAACCCTTAGTAGTTTACTTACAAATACGCAAAGTGAAAGAGAAAAAGAAAGAGCATCCAAAATGGAAATGAAATAAAAATAGATGGAAGGAACTTACAGATGTTGCATGCAAGCATCAAAATAAGGATGTTGCATTGCTTTTCTGGTTGACATTCTCTTCGATGGCTCATATATCAACATTTTTTGCAAGGGGACACCAATCACTATAAAAGAAGATGATAGAATTGGCATCAAAAAAATTAATGTGCATACAAGTATAAATTAATAAGAACCAATGTGCATATACTTATAAATTAATCCAACAAACCATCTGGGTCTGCTCTACTCTTTATTGTGTCAAGTATTGCCTCATGGTCAGACTCACGGACCTTCCATAACATCTTGTTCAAAGGTCTACCCCCATATTTGGTCAAATGAACATTGGATGCCATGACAAGGTTCGAGTAATGAAGAATCTTACGATGCATGTCAAAGTCCTGAAATAGCCAATGTTTAACACTTGAATGTGGGTACCTTCTAAGCCATGTTCTAGTAACCACAACTGAGCCTATAGGGTATTCAATGTTTTCTCCATCTATAACTGGGGCCTCCAATTTCTTTTTGGTCTCAACACAATGACACAAGTAATAGTTTGTTCCCTCTTCATTGTCTTCATCTGCAATAACTGCATAAACATGCCCTGCATTGATATGTGCAAAAAATCTCTTCAAATTTGTCAACATTACGAATACAGTACAAAGTAAGATCTAACGATATGGAATTTCAACAACTAAGAAAGTAGATATATCACCTCGTTGAACTAGATCTGATATGTGGTCAAAATTACCGATGATTCTATCTGTGTCAGTTCCAATGTCGTCGGAGGGTGATATGTGTGAAGTGGGCTAAGATAACTTGTGAACCATTTGTCAACCCACTCCCCTGACTCACAATCATTCCAGTCTTGCATTGTACATGAAGAACAAAAGCATGCCATCTTTCGTGTATCGATACTCCATGAACCTGTATTTGAGCTAAGGAAAGAGTGTACCTCACTCGATCCTATTAGTGTACAACAGTCTTCATATGGTGCAATGTTAGTATCATCCATCAACCAAAAAAATCTATGAACTGAAGACGTACCTTCATTACCTGGACCCATCAAAGCATTACACTACTCGACGATTGATTTTGCATCTATCAATTTTGCACTGTCTTTATACTTTAACTCTTCTCGTGCTAATGCTCTTTTCACGCATGCTCCTGCACCATCATGCTCCCCCTTTCCATGTTCAGCCTCACAAAAGTTCCACATATGTTGAACACCTGTAATGAAATGCATCTTGCACAACCAGTAGAACATGCGTGAGTTCTTGAACTGTGTTGCATAGTTATCAGACCATATTATATGTTGATCGTATTCTATGCCCCTCTAAGCCAAACCACTGTAGAACATTTGGAAGCAACCTTGCACGAACTCTGGAGAATGTGTACAATCATCACTAATGTAAAAGTGGTACTCCCTCAATACCTTCCTTTGCTCATCTATACTATCAGATGCATGAATGAATGCTATGTGCACAAATATCAAAACTTGTGTAGAGTTGTAATATTGTGACTGCACCTCATGTTGTGGTTGTAGAGTGTATTTCTCTGCAAATTCAACCACAGATACTATGCTTCCAACTAGAAAGGTGTCCCTGCATAGCTTGAACTGCTTGTCCAACCATCGGGCTCTATGGGTATGCATTACATACTGAGACAGTATACTATCACGAAATGTGGTCATAAATTTGTACACTGGAATCTTCTCAATAACCAAATCACACCTTTTTGCTTGAGACCCATCTTTTGTAGCATATGCCACTATTTAATACTTCCTGAACTCTAATAGTTTTTGTCCCACCTCATCTGTGCTTTCCATATGTTGACATACTAGCATACACTGGAAGCCACCGCAATGCTCGCATGAACCATTCAAGCATGTTGTCCTATAGAATATTTGGCCATCCTCTATTTGACATAAAATTTTTGATAAGAACTCTCTTGACGATTTTAGTGGGGGCTTCTATGCCACAATCCTGCAAAACATTGTTAGTATGCAAATCTAAACATATAGAACGATAAACATCATAATGGTTAGAAAATTCAATATGTAGTCTACAACAACAAGTAGTGCATGTGTGATTTATCTTAACATAAAAAGGTTTAAGCAGTTCAAAATATCTTTGAGAAATACTAATTTGAGGATAATCATTTTCAAATTTCTAAAAAAAATGGGTTTGAGTCATATCCAAAAAATGCTTTGGATGTTGCTCACGATTCCAACTACCGATTCTTCTTCTTACCACATCCCTTTGATTTGGAGATGGCCTTGTGTTATTCTTCCAATACTCTTCAATTAGTGTTCTCAAGGCTTCGACAACTTCTTTATCTTTTCGTGACAGTCTCCCCGAGAATGCCCATAATTCATTTGTATCATTGCCCTCAATTCTTTGCCACCTTTGAATGGCTCTTGATAAAGTTTCTCTACTAATTCTTGTTTTTTCACTAGTCTTTCTAATTAGGCAAGCTCTCTTTGTTTGAAAACTTACCAAAGTCGATGTAATGACACGTCGGGTGACATTACTATCCTTTGAGCATGAGGTCTTACCCACACTCTCATAAGCATCCATTAGATTCTTCACAATAGTGTCTTCACTCGATGCATTCGATGTTCTCAACCCAAGAGTCTTCATGATGTTCCTATACTTTACACCCCGCATCATTTCAACAAATAGTTGACATCTTGCAGTCTCATTTAGCCTTTCAAAGAATCGTTCCCAAATCTTATCAGCATATCTTCTACAAGTGCGTGTTGAAATCTTACCTTCCATGTGCTGCAAAATCTCATCATCAATATTAATCAAATACTTTGGTTTTCTACACAAAATTCTTGGTGGTGTTCTCCTAGGTACATACATCTCAACATTAGGAATTTCATCAATATTTAATTGAGGTGGGCTAGATTGCATACCTTCGATCGAGGGTGGAGAAGAAGACATACCTTGAGGTTCACATGGGGATGATGTACTCTCAACTTGAGATGTGTTGGATGATGTCCAACAATATTCACTTGTAGTAAATGGTGTCCCTCCATATTCACTTGTAGTAAATGATGTCCATCCATATTCACTTGTGCTAGATGGTGTCCCTCCATATTCGCTTGTGCTTAATGGTGTCCCTTCATATTTACTTGCCGTAGAGGGTGTGTCTCCAACTATGGTATCTAAATCTATCTTATGACGATGCTTTCACATTCATGCCTTTTGTGCTGCCAATTCCCGTTCTCTTTTTGACGGTTGAGGTTCCTCTACAATCGGGTTGTTTTCATCAATCGTTTCCAATTTCTTTTTTTCATGATATGCCACCACCCGAACTCTCTCCTTTTCTTTCAAGGTTTTGTTCTCTTCGTTTGTTAGTTTCCTCTTTGTCTTTTTCTTTGGCATGGTGGATAATTTTATCTATACCATGGTAATCAGATGAATATTAGTTCCTAAAAAATGTATCCATTCAAGATAATTGAAAAATATATGTCATTGAAGGCTTCATTTAAATAATACTTACAATCATCTTGTACAAAAGTAGTATTTTATTGTTGATGGTTCTAGCCAACCACCAAGGGAATAAGGACTATGATGTAAATTCCCAATAGTGTTTTTGATGTATGAGTTAAGGCAAACTTAGGGTAGTCTAGAGCCTTGAAGTTTGGAGAAGCCTGAATGATGAAATTAGGCAAATTAGTCCATATAGACTTGGTAATTTGTCCTAAAAGTGGGAAAAGGGCATTAATGATGCTCTAAGCCTGACCCAAGGGTCCTAGCACATGGGAGAAAGGTATATAAGGTCATAAAAACCCTAATTGAGCATGTGGGAAAGCTATTGTACGATTTGGAGTTTTGGAAGGGGAATTTGTGAGTTGGAAGAGTGCAAATGTCATTGAATTTTTGTTTTTGTGCCTTCATCCAGTCAAGAATGGATTGAAAGGACCTGTCTAATGCTTTGATTCTTTCAATTGTGTCACTTAATTACTATGTGAAGCATTATATTATCCATTTAGTTCAATTGCTTTCTGTTTTGCAAGTTTTTAGAGTTTTTGGTCTTATAGCCGGTTCAAGCCAATTTTTGGAAATAATGATCCCCACTTGAATTCTTGTGGCAAGGCCACCATGGAAAATTGGAATCAAGTAGTGGACTATTTGTATAGTGTACATATGGTGTGTGGTGTCTTGGTTTGTAGGGGAGATGGTGAATTCATCAAGAACTAGGCGAGTGCAAGTGCATTTTGGCTAGTGGCTTGGAGAGGACAGCAGTAAAGAAAGTTGCTAAATGGACTGGTTTGCACCAATCAAGATCAAGAGAGTGTGGGCACACATATTCCAGACATGTGTGTGCAAGGAGGAGAGTTGAGGAGGTCATTGAAGCCCTCAAAGTTGGAAAAAGGAGCCAGAACCCTAGAAACCCTCAAAAATAGGGGGTATGAGGACAGTCCTATGTACGAACGCCAAAGGGACTAAACACCTGGTAAGTCTTGAAGCCTAGGGTACCACTAGAAATAATCTATAAAAATATTTTGGGGTTGTTAAGACCATTTTTGAGAAAATCCAAGAAAACGGGTTCTAGGAGGCTTAATTGGGTAAAAGGCTACAAGGCCTAAAATTGGGTTTTTCAAGAAAGCGATGGGTACAAGGTGAAAGAATCCTATGAGATGGATCAGTGAGGATTCAAATCAAAAAGGGGGTAGTGAGAATACCCTTTCGTAGCCCCTCGAGTGGTTAGGACACTTTGGGTCAGTGTGGAGCCCAGGGAAGCTTAGTGGTGAATTGAGAGCAATGGTGAAGAATTTGAAATTGGTGGAGAGTCTTATGAGGTTCGAGGGCTTTAGGAGGGATCCCTGAGTAGGGTAGAGAGGAATACCCTAGGAAGACCAAAGAATAGGTCTTGGGAAGAGCAGGATTGCTCTTGAAAGATAAGACTCCCCATCAACTGTTGAAGGACTGGTCTATGTAATGAACTTTTGACCTTGTGCAGGGTATTTTAAAGATGTTTGATGCTTTGGAATGGTCTGGGAATGGTCTTAAAGGATGAATTTTGGTGAATGGTTCTAAATTTCTATAATTGGCAAGTGTAAAATGGTAATTGGCAAGTGTAAATAATTTTGTATATAATTTGGTAATTTAAAATGTGCATTGACAACCTAAGGTTATAATGACAAACAAAAATGAAAGTAAGCCATAATAGAATGAAATGAAAGACTTCACATACCTTAAAAACTAGACTTTAAAATGGAGGAATTCAACCCAATTATGTAGCCTTAGCTTCTTCTTTCTTCAAACTCCACAACAATTTGACTTGTTCAAAAGCTTGTTCCCTTCCACACTTCAATTGTATATCAGTTTTCAATGGAATTCAAACTTTAATTGATATTATATGTCTTTCACCATCAAAACTCTGCTATTTCATGCAAAGGTGGTAAAAAGATCATGGAAAAGGTGATGGAAAGTGAAAAAGATGCTTGCACACTTCACAACATCATCAAAAATATATTTTTTGTCGGAGCACGCACAAAACCAGGGGAATATGCAGACTGTGGGCCTTCAAATCACGGGTATATTGATTTTTTTACCGTTTTAGTGGACTACAAAATGCGCTCGCATAATAACGCGCACACATTATAACACGAGCGTGTTATGTGAAATTAGGTTTTCTTAGTGTATTTTTGATAGTATAGGAGTTTTTGAGACAGTGGGAGGGAGAGAGGGGGAGAGTGGAAGATAGAGAGGGAGGGAGAAGGGGAGAGTGGGAGAAAGAGAGAGGGAGAGAGTGGGAGATAGAGTGGGAGGGAGAGAGGGGAGAGTGGGAGATAGAGAGGGAGGGAGAGAGGGGGAGAGTGGGAGAGAGTAGGAGAAAGGGAGAAGTGGAGAGTGGGAGATAGAGAGAGAGAGGGAGAGAGGATGAGAGTGGGAGAGAGTGGGAGAAGGGGAGAAGTGGAGAGTCAGAGATAGAGAGAGTGGGAGAGAGGGGGAGAGTG